>JAUCBJ010003511.1:0-76909 GCA_032718475.1 Nemertoderma westbladi | reverse complement strand
ATGTATCCGTTATAGGCTTCATCTGGATGAGTTTCCGTGGTACACTCAATACATGAATTTTTATTGGAGACTCTTCTATGACGACAATGGGAGTCCCCCCAAATAACTCCCCGCGGTGTGCTGGTTCTATAATGCGAACCAAATCGCCTACCCCCACACTCTTATTGAAGAAAGTAAGAGTCTCTTTGTGCCCTTTATTAAAGACACAGAACAACGAGCCTGTGACAATGTCTCTGCAATAAATATAATATTTATAATAACACACAAATAGTATTCAAATATAAATAAAATAATTCCCTGATAATGTACACAATGCAATACCGAAAAAGAAAATCATGAAACATCACCACACGTCTAATATAAAACCTAATCAGAACATTATGTTCAAAGCCACGTATTTTTTTTCTACGTAATTGTGTTCTAACAGAACATTATGTTCAAAGCCACGTAATTATGTTCTCAACATAATCGTGTTCTAACTGAACATACGTTCAAAGCCATGTCATTGTGTTCTAACAGAACATTATGTTCAAAGCCACTTTATTGTGTTGTAACAGAACATTATATTCAAAGCCACGTAATTGTTTTCGAACAGTAGATTATATTCAAATCAACGTAATTGTGTTATAACACAACATAATGTCCAAAGCCACGAAATTATGTTCTAATATAACATTATGTTCAAAGCGACGAAATTGTGTTCTAACAAAACATTATGTTATAAGCCACGTAATTATGTTGTAACAGAACATTATGTTCAAAGCCTCGAAATTGTGTTCTAAAACAATATTATGTTCAAAGCCATGTAATTGTGTTCTAACAGAACATTATGTTCAAAGCCACGTAATTATGTTGTAACAGAACATTATGTTCAAAGTCTCGAAATTGTGTTCTAAAACAATATTATATTCAAAGCCACGTATTTTTGTTCCAACAGCAAATTACGTTCAAAGCCACATATTTTTGTTCTAACATAACATTATGTTCAAAGCCACGTAATTGTGTTCTAACAGAACATTACGTTAAAAGCCATGTAATTGTGTTCTAACAGAACATTATGTTCAAAGCCACTTTATTGTGTTGTAACAGAACATTATGTTCAAAGCCACGTAATTATGTTCTAACATAACATTATGTTGAAATCAACGTAATCGT
This sequence comes from Nemertoderma westbladi, assembly GCA_032718475.1. NCBI lineage: Eukaryota > Metazoa > Xenacoelomorpha > Nemertodermatida > Nemertodermatidae > Nemertoderma > Nemertoderma westbladi. The sequence continues at coordinate 75,754 of JAUCBJ010003511.1, read as the reverse complement.
GTTCTAACAGAACATTACTTTCAAAGCCACATAATTGTGTTCTAACAGAACATTACGTTCAAAGCCATGTAATTGTGTTCTAACAGAACATTATGTTCAAAGCCTCTTTATTGTGTTGTAACAGAACATTATGTTCAAAGCCACGTAATTGTTTTCTAACACAACATTATGTTCAAATCAACGTAATTGTGTTCTAACAGAACATTATGTTTAAAGCCACGTAATTGTGTTCCAACAGCAAATTAAGTTCAAAGCCACGTATTTTTGTTCTAACATAACATTATGTTCAAAGCCACGTAATTGTGTTCTTACAGAACATTATGTTTAAAGCCACGTAATTGTATTCCAACAGCAAATTACGTTCAAAGCCACGTAATTATGTTCTAACGCAACATTATGTTCAAATCAACGTAATTGTGTTCTAACACAACATTATGTTCAAATCAACGTAATTGTGTTCTAACAGAACATTATATTCAAATCAATGTAATTGTGTTCTAAAACAACATAATGTTCAAAACCACAAAATTATGTTCTAAAAGAACATTATGTTCAAAGCCACACAACTGTGTTCTTACAGAACATTATGTTCAAAGTCACAAAATTGTGTTCTAACAGAACATTATGTTCAAAGCCACACAACTGTGTTCTTACAGAACATTATGTTCAAAGTCACAAAATTGTGTTCTAACAGAACATTATGTTCAAATCCACGTAATTGTGTTCTAACAGAACATTATGTTTAAAGCCACGTAATTGTGTTCCAACGTAACAATTTTGGTTGGGGAAAATCGCACTTCGTCCGCAACGCTGGAAACGGAAAGGTTCACGTCCGGTTTGTATCTGGAAATCTGTTTTTCTGGAGAATTTTGGAGGTGGTAAGTTCGAAAAGTTGCATTAGTCAGTTAGGCATTACCGTATTAGTTAAAATTATTGTGGGTTCCATTGTCTCAAGTATTTGCATTCTGTACGATTTCTTTGTTTATTGCTGAATTAGTCCGTGTTATTTGTGTTTGATTAAAAATTTGATAACGTATATCGTTACGCGACTTATTTGTTATAAAATTGGCCGATAGGCTAATTTTATTATACACTTATACCGTGACATTTATTTGTTGTAAAATTGGCCGGTAGGCTAATTTTATCCATTTGCTATAAAATCGGCCGGTAGGCTAATTTTATATGTTTGAATTATAATTAGTACCGTTATATATAAATACGGTAAGTTTGATACTTGACACTCACATTTTACTTGACTTACAATTACCGAAATGAGTGACAAACAGGACTATATGAAAAATACACCTACCGACTATGACTCATGTGACCATAATTATATTAGACGGATAAATGTGCCTCTCATGTTAAAACAATGGGGTTTTAATTCCGAACCGATCGCTGGATGTCTTTATCGCATACTGATTTGCAAAATTACCAACACAAACAAAATAATTGGGTTAATACATATCTATAGGTACGAATACATTTTACGGTACAAAATCAGAACTTGAATATAAGATAAATTCAATACAATCTGAAACAAAATTCAATATAAAATCTTGAAGAGTAATAAGAATATAGGTCTGTTTTGCAACCATATAATAACAAAACTGGTTTTTACCGGTTCCAGTAAGTTCTCGTTGACATTGCATAAAATTCAGTAAACCGGTTTTTACTTGGATATGAGTAGCTACTAGCTTTCTTATTCGTCCAGCAAACAGATAAATGGCCAATCACAGCACCCTTCTTATCACCTACATGGAATGGGCCTGGCGCATGCGCATAACTGAACAGTATCTAAATCAATTTAGAAGGGCCACCCGTTTAGGTATAAAATGTATGAGTACAAAATAAATGAGTTTTTTCCTGTATTGCTACTGCAGTACGTACAGAGTTTAACATTACTTCTTATTCTAATTGGCAAATATATTTGAGGGGAAAATTTGCAAGGGGAGTGGTCATTCCCAAACGAACTCAGTGAGTCATGGTGGGTGGATGGAATGGGCATCGTGTTAAAGTTTTAAAGTTCTGGTATTGCAACTGCTGTCAGCTTTTTAACTGAAATTGCGGGAAGGGGGAGCCATTGGCTGGGGAACTTTTAGCGGTGGTCTTTGGACCTATAATTCAAAATCAATCAGAGTACATGAGTTGCTATGTTGATTTGGCATCTACAAAGCAAGTTATGATTGTCTATTCCAATGTAACACCAATGAAGACTGAAAATTTTATCATGTCTATGGGACATATTTCCAACAACAATTCCAACATATTTCCTGGTTGCTGATTGGCATACTGTGACAGAGTCTGAGTTTCTCAAAATTTGGCATGATTATGCACTCAGCAGCTCCAGTATAGCCTATCAGTACTAGACCGTTTTGAAGAACTGTTATTGGCTTCCAACTCTGTATTAAAATCCTTTTGGCTGGGGACGGTCTGAAATATTCAAACATGCCTTTGGCGTTGGAATCACTGCTCCAAGCTGAACTTTCCACTGACCTGGCAAATCAGGAGTTTACTCGTCACGCCAACTTAACAAAGGGATTCAGGGAACAGGTGGTTTCTAACCTCCCTGATGATAACTTATGCCAAGTTTCAGGTAACATTTTACCACAGGTCTGGGAAGCAGTCATAAACCAATGTCCATTACAAAATGAAGTTTCAGTATTGGAACATTGAGCTTGTTTAGATTTTTGTAAACAAGCAATAGACAAAATCAAAGATCCCGCAACCATATTTGTGGAATCTCCGGTTATTGTAGGCACCCCGGGAACAGAGAAGACTCACATACTCCTGACAGCATGAGCATGAGCACATGCCTTAGCACGGAATTTAAAAGTTGCCCTTATTTCACTCACTGCCCAAGAGGTCCCGTGTGGTGGGATGCATTACCATCGATTCCTTAGCCTTGGTGTCCAAGTTGTGGACGTGATTCTAGTTTATGAAATCAGCCTGTTTAGTGCAGAAGATTTCGCCATTGTAGATTACATCCTCCAAAAGGTCAAGGATGTGGATGTTCTATTCAGTGTCACTCTGCTAATCATCAGTGGCGTTCCAACACAGTTGCCACCTGTATTGGGACTTCCCATCTGGCTGCCACTGCACTTTCTGACAACCTTCAGGATAGCCTGACTCAATCAATACATCCGTGCTGGGGGGGGGGGGGGGGGGGGGGCGCTGATCTAAGGCACTGTTAGAGCTTCTCCAGCGCATTTCCCTCACCAATGTGGAGATTGAGTGGGCTATTGAAAACATTGAGGGACGAGATGCAGTATAGGGTGGATTCTTGGGGGCTTACATAATATTTTATTATCTTATAATAATTTTAATTTAATTTTAATTATTATATTATATATTAATATTTTAATTTTAATCTTATTTATCTACATAAGGGGGGATCATGCGGTTGACTTATAATGGGGCAGTTGGGGGCATATATTTTCGCAAGGGCAAATGGTGGTGGTTGAGGGTCTACCATTAGAGAGGGATCCATGGGAGGAACAGAGAGTCATGGTCCATCTAGCACCACCACAAGAGACACATATCGACATAAACAATATCAGCCACTTCCCACTGATATCTTAACGTTGACATGTGTCTATTGACATTCAAGTAGGGTCTGGCCTACAAAAGGCCCATCGCGAACAGTGGGCTCTTCTTTATGTGATAGCCAAGACATTACACAGGGTTTTTGGGGAAACATGTGAGAAAGTAGCTATCAAATACGCCATAAACTTAATAAAAAAGGAAGGACACATGACCCTAACAATATTTAGAATCTATGGCTCAAAGAACAACTTTTAGTTTTGGTATCCAGGATTTATTTCCAGGGCCAGGGCGAGGATGGAAGAGAAGTGCTACGATGGATTGAGTAGAACTGGATGAAAGATCTAGATCGACGCTCCGGATGTTATTTATGCTGACATCATTTACTGACGAGAAAGCATCAGGGGGCCTGGAAGGCAGCGCCGGGATTATACTAGGGTCGGCATGCTGCATTGCAGCTGCATTTTTAAGAATGCTGTGCCGGCTTGTCAACAAAATTGCACCGCCACAACTCCCTATCACCCATGACATTTGCTAGATCATCCGCATCTTTAAGGCCAGTGTCCTTTAAGATGCGTCTCAAGAAAGTCATGGGCTGTCCACCATGCTTATTCACTCCATGAGGCTGCCAATGTACAAGATTATGCACTGGCTGGTCCTCATGGCGAAAGCAATGTCCTGCAAAGCGGAGGCGATTTTGTTCTAGTGTCAAGCTTGGGGGAACCAATGAGACACCTCCAATGTTATATAGTGTCTGGTTGGAGATGTTGGAGATGCAAGCCGGCACAGTATTCTTAAAAATGCAGCTGCAATGCAGCATGCCGATCCTAGTAGTAGTGGAGATGTGTGCATTGTACTTGACACAATGAACCCGGTGTAGCATTCTTGTGAATGTGCCATCCAGAGATTTGGTGTCCTCAGCAGTTAGAGCCCAGCATGGACTCCCGTAGAGGAGTACTGGAACTACTGCTGCTCTAAATAATCGGACCTTAAGTTTCCTATTAATTCTCGGTGACTTCCAAATCCTGGAAAGCCTATTCAAGGCTGCCCATGCCTTTCCCTTACGTATTCGAAGGTCCTCACCTGACTTCCGGATCCATGATCCCAGGTAACAGAAGTCGTCCACATGCTCAAGCATACCATCCTTTGAGCTTATGCTCATCCGATCAGAGACTTGCTGAGAACTTTCAAAGTTAAGTGTCAAAATTTTGGTCTTTCTGGAGTTAATAAAAAGACCAACACTAGAAGCAGCATGTTCTAATAAGCTGAGGAGCCGTTGGGCTCCCTCTAGTGATTCTGAGAGTACTCCTAAGTCATCAGCAAACTCTAGATCAGTTAGGTACTTGGCAGGATTTCCTCGACTTCTGGAGCCAGTAGGTGGAGTTATCATCACCCCATCACCATTATGATGATCTAAGGACATGCGTAGAACATAGTCAACCACAATTATGAACAAGAATGGTGCAAGTGTGTCTCCCTGGAGGACGCCCCATAACACTTCAAATGGTTCTGTGTCACCATGAACAGTAGTAATACTGATCTGATTGCTGCAATAATTTCATCAGGAATCCCATATATTGAAAGCATGCTCAAAACATTGACTTTCAGAAAGCCTTCGACTTCGTTAACCGAGGAATACTACTGTCTAAGATCCACAGTTTTGGAATAAAGGGCAAATTATACAATCTAATCAGAGAGACATTCTAGAAAACAGCATCCAAATATATGACGGCCTACAACTATTCAACATCTATACAACAGCTTCGTGGATTCCTTCAAGGAGACTGTTTCAGCCCAACCTGCTTCTTAATTTTCATCACCGACCTAGCCACTGTTCTCCGACAAATAGCCTCCTCTCTCAAATTCTTATTCTTCGCTGACGACCTTGCCATATATTCGAAATAGGATCTGAAACTGAAACTGGATATCCAACATGCCCTAGATACATACATGATTGGTGTAAAGCCAACAACATGGTAGTAAACTTGAAGAAAACAAAAATAATCAAATTTAGAAATGGAGGTATACTTGCTATGATGGATAAATTCACCTATGACGGAAATGATGACAGTAAATAAATATGAATATCTCGGAATTACTCTCCAACCGACACTCTGCTTCACTAAACATATATTAGATAAAAAGAAAAAGCGTATAGCGTCATCGGCTCCCTTTCGAAACTACACCTTCTTTCAATCGAGACTGGCCTCAAAATATACTGAATGAAAATACAGCCAATGGTAACATAGTCTTGAAGAAATTGGCCCATATCTTTCGCTAACAAACCTCATTGACCTTGATAAAACAAAAACCTGCCATATCAAACATATGTTAAGACTGCACACTTCGGCCTCCTCCACCCTCGCACTAAAACTGGTTAAAACAAACAAACGAAAACAGCTTATGCGATGACATTCTTTACAAACACCCGAACATTTTTTCAACAACAGTAACCACTCAATACAGAACCCATCGGAGAGACAGAGAATCAAATTTCGGAGCCAACTACCCCATCCCTGGTCCAGCTTTTACATCTACAACATGGAAAAGCGCGGGACAGACATACAGACACACCATCACCATCACCATCACCTAGTGGTTGTAGTCTCGGCTTCCCCCTCGAGGTTCCAGGTTCAAATCCGACACCATGCTGATGAGACCCAGTAAGGTCGAAACGGAGATATGAGATATTAATTTCAAGAAAAATTACGCGATTCCTAAAATTTGTACTCTACCCGGTTAAAAAGTACGCATGTGATGGGATTACTCCTATAATTGCGCCAATATAAGATAAGTTATTTTCGGTAAAATAAACTTATCATTCGAGGTTAGGCTATCAATAATAAAAAATCAGGGGCTAATAAAATGGCAGCTGGCTTTGAAATTAATACTCCATATCTCAAGAACCTGTGGTCTAGTGGTTGTAGTCTCGGCTTCCTCCTCGAGGTCCCAGGTTCAAATCCGACACCACGCTGATGAGACCCAGTAAGGTCGAAACGCATATGTGGTTTGGAGAGATATGAGAAATTAATTAATTTATTTATACATTATGTAAAAAACAATAACAAATACACCAAACAATGTACCGGTATAAAGGTATTGTCCAACATAACATAGGATTACCCCTAAAGCTTTGCAGCTTATTTCCAAGGGGGTCCTTTATGTTACTTCGTTACAAATACAATATTACACTATGCTAACCTAAAACCAATATAAAACGTAATTACACTATGTACATGTACAACTTTACCGAGAGCGTGACAATGTCCGACTCAACGATAAAGATGTAATGTACAGAACAATTTATTATAAAACGTATTTACACAGTATAAATAGTAAATAATTAATAAACTAATAACTTACTGTAGGACTATTGTACCTATTTTTACATTGCACACGGAGGTGAGATTTAACTGCAGATTTAAAAGAATGTTGATTATCTAGGTTTTTAATTTCATTAGGCAGAGCGTTCCAATTTTTAATGCCGTTAAAAAAGAAAGTATCAGATTCAAAGGATTTACAATTCGGGACGTAGAAGTTTGAAGCACTAGCTCTGGTACTATAAGAGTGTGTATCGCGTACTCTGTTGAATTTTTGTTTTAGGTAATTGGGACACTTACCATTATACACTTTATGCACATGGTTAAGGCGTAGCTGCTTAACTCTACTATCTAAGTTAAGTAGTCCAGATTCAGAAAAGTCATCTGGAGTTAGGTGGTGCCTAGGTTTGTAGTCTTTAATAAATCGTACTACTTTATTCTGAGCTACTTGTAATTTACATTTAAGCTGTTTGGTTAAGCCTTCATACCAAGAAGAGCACGCATAGTCCATGTGACACTGTATTAAAGAAGGGCAAAGTAACTTGCGGGAGTCGGTGTTCAAACTATTTTTATTTCTGTATAAGACTAAGCCTACTGTTAACTTTCGAGAAAATATTTTTCACTGTACTTTCTCCTGATAAGCAGTTATCCAATGTGGCGCCTAAATATTTAACTTCCTTTTTATTTTCAATCTTATGTCCATTACTAGTGACTTCAAACTTAGTTACCTTCTTTAACTTTCTTTTGGAACCAAACAAAATATTTTCAGTCTTACCGTAGTGAATGGATAGCTTATTATCAACCAACCACTCATTACAGGATTCTAGAACTGCACTTAACTTTTGGGAAATATGGATAGGATCTTTATGAGAGAAAATAAGAGCACTGTCGTCGGCATATAAAATGAGTTTAAAATCGGGATTTATACTACTTATCATATCATTTACATAGCATACAAAAAGCAGAGGACCTAATATACTACCTTGCGGTACACCACAGGTAATCTCTTGTACAGTAGACTGCGATTTGCTAATGACTACAGTCCTACCTGTCTGACAGGTAGGACTTGAACCAGTCTATAGAACCTACACCCATCAGGCCTAACTTACCAAGCATAATTTCGTGATCTACTGTATCGAAAGTAGGTCCAACATTACCATACCAGTATATAAACCCTTTGCGTTATTACATCTAATTGTATCAGTTAAGTTAATAAGGCAGGTGTCTGTAGAATATGATTTACGAAAACCGGACTGAAGTTCATAGATCAGATTTAGCCTACTAAGATGTGCTTCCAGCTGTAGAAAAACAGAACGTTCTAGAATTTTAGATACAATACTTAAGATACTAACAGGTCTGTAATTACAGGGTTCTACTTTACTATTCTTTTTATACAGAGGAACAACCTTAGCTAATTTCAGTTCGTCTGGTACTACATTATCTACGATAGAGTAATTAATAATAAAAGTAATAGGCACTTTAAGTACTTCAGCACCATCCTTAAGAAAACGGGCAGGTATTAGGTCTAGACCGGTACTTTTTGAGGCTGAGAGGCTAAGTATATGTTGAAAAACGAAATCCTCAGAAACGGGTTTTAAAAATAACCTTTCTGAATTTTGTAACTTTTCTAAATAAAAATTATTTAGAGTTTCGGACCCTATACTATATTTATACTTGATAACGGTAACTTCTTAACTAAATTAGAAGCAACATTAGTAAAATAATTATTAAATAAATTACTAATTAGAGTATGATCATGAATCAGCACACCGTTATCTTGCAGAACAATATTCGATTTAGATTTAAGGTTTTTATAAACTAAAGATTTTAGGGTAGACCATAGACTTTTAGGATTATCTTTATTCTCACTTATTTTGTTATACAAATATTCAGATTTAGCTTTTTTTATTTCCCGTTGGAAAAGGTTTCTATATTTGCAGTAATTATTATAATCAGCTAAAACACGGTATTTCCTAAATTTATACAAATAGTTATCTCTTTCTCTGATATTACTAAGAATACCCGAGGTCATCCAGGGCTCAGTGCGTTGTTTAAGACTAATTTCTTTAATTGGTGCTACAGTATTAAGTGCCTTTAAAAATATTTCTTTAAAAACAGTGTACGCAAGGTTAATGTCAGCGGCCTTAAAACAGGGTTCCCAGTCAGAATTAACTAACAAACTTAAAAAGCGTTCCTTGCTGTAATTTTTCATAGACCTAACAGTTACTGTTTTATGATCCCCGAAAAAAGATTTTTGTGTCTTTCTTGTGCAAAAAACTTTAAAATGATCGCTTAGACCTATAGGTAAAACCCCAGATTGAGAAATAATATCGGTATTATTACAAAGGATGTGATCTAGTAAAGTAGAAGTTTTACTGGTAATTCTGGTAGAATCTCGAATAATTTGTTTTAAACCAAACAAATTTAAAATACTTTGGTACTGTTTACAGATGGGGAATGCTTTGTGATGGTAACAGATATTAAAATCACCTAAGAAATATATTTCACAGTCTGACCTAAGATTACATAAAATTGTATTTTCAAAATTTTGCAAAAAATCTGATTGTTTAGGGGGCCGATATAAAGGGCCATTGGCGATATCTCCTTTGCAGAAGTGAAGGCTGCTGCAAAGAGCATTAAGACCAATCGTGCCAGTGGAGTAGATGGTGTTCCCCCTGAGGTCTTTAAAATACCTGAGTGTTTAAAGCTCATCTATCCCATCATAGTAGACATGTACCGAACAACAAGAGTCCAACAAGAAATGAAAACAAATAGGTTGGTGCCAGTTCCCAAGAAGGGCAACCTAACACTCTATGGTTCTTTTCGGGGAATCTCATTGATCTCGATTGCTGCAAAGCTATACAATAGGATTCTATTAAATCGCATCAGGGATCCCATTGAGAGACTGCTCCGTGGAAATCAGAATGGGTTCCGTAAAGGTCGTGGGACCATGGAGCCCATTTTGGCACTAAGAAGGATAATTGAAGAATTATCAAAAAAGAAAGACAGGCATCTGGCTGTTATCTTTGTTATCTTCAAGGCCTTTGATTCAGTCTCTCGCTCACGTATGTTCAGCATACTTTCATTATATGGGATTCCTGATGAAATTATTGCAGCAATCAGATCAGTATACGATGGTTCGACAACATTTGTGTCTACTGTTGACGGTGACACAGAACCATTTGAAGTGTTATGGGGTGTCCTCCAAGGAGACACACTTGCACCATTCGTGTTCATTATTGTGGTTAACTATGTTCTACGCATGTCCTTAGATCATCATAATGATGATGGGGTGATGATAACTCCACCTACTGGCTCCAGAAGCCGAGGAAATCCTGCCAAGTACCTAACTGATCTAGACTTTGCTGATGACTTAGGAGTACTCTCAGAAACATTAGAGGGAGCCCAACGGCTAATCAGCTCATTAGAACATGCTGCTTCTAGTGTTGGTCTTTTTATTAACTCCAGAAAGACCAAAATTTTGACAGTTAACTTTGAAAGTCCTCAGCAAGTCTCTGATCGGATGAGCATAAGCTCAAAGGATGGTATGCTTGAGCATGTGGGCGACTTCTGTTACCTGGGATCATGGATCCGGAAGTCAGGTGAGGACCTTTGAATACGTAAGGGAAAGGCATGGGCAGCCTTGAATAGGCTTCCCAGGATTTGGAAGTCACCGAGAATTAATCAGAAACTTAAGGTCCGATTATTTAGAGCAGCAGTAGTTCCAGTACTCCTCAACGGGAGTCCATGCTGGGCTCTAACTGCTGAGGACACCAAATCTCTGGATGGCACATTCACAAGAATACTACGCCGGGTTCATTGTGTCAAGTACAATGCACACATCTCCAACCAGACACTATATAACATTGGAGGTGTCTCATTGGTTCCCCCAAGCTTGACAGTAGAACAAAATCGCCTCCGCTTTGCAGGACATTGCTTTCGCCGTGAGGACCAGCCAGTGCATAATCTTGTACTTTGGCAGCCTCATGGAGTGAATAAGCATGGTGGACAGCCCATGACATTCTTGAGACGCATCTTAAAGGACACTGGCCTTGAAGATGCGGATGATCTAGCAAATGTCATGGGTGATAGGGAGTTGTGGCGGTGCAATTTTGTTGACAAGCCGGCACAGCATTCTTAAAAATGCAGCTGCAATGCAGCATGCCGATCCTAGTAGTAGTAGTAGTAGTACTGATTAAAATAGGTTTAGTTTTCGGAAGTAAAAGTTCCACCAGTAAAACTTCGTCACAAGACTCTAAATCTTCCCTACGATTAAAAGCTAAATCACATCGATTGTAAGTACAGACACCACCACCGTGCCTGTCCCTATCCTTACGTAAAACTACGTAATTATCAATATAAATTTCTCCATCAGAAACGCTATCATCGAGCCAAGTTTCAGAGATTGTTAAAACTGCTGGGTTGGATTTATTGATTAATATACGAATTTCGGAAAGTTTGGGAAGCAGAGATCGTGCATTTAAATCCAAAAAATGCAGATCTTTTTTCTTAAAAAATTTTAAAGTTTCACTCTCAGCATCACTTGGAGTTTGCAGAGGCGATGTGAGGAATGAATCGTCGGTTTCTGATTCTAAAATAGTATCATGAAAGGGAAGTTCGGTAAAAATACAGCTATTGCAGAGAAAACTTGGCTCAAGATTGTTTCTGGTGGAGAATAAATTACTGCTTTTCCTACGGTAACATTTTAAATGTACAAATGTGTCACAACTCTCGCATTGGACGATCTTACTGCGAGAGTTTGTTCCTCATTGACAGACGGGACAGTTGATCTTCGGGGCCCGCATCGGGTCCCCCATAGGGAAATATCCCTATGATAACACCAGCATACTTACCATGTTCACCTCAACCACCCCACCCACCCTCAACCCCTCGCACACCAATCGTGGAATTCAGAGTGACAATTCCTTCCTATTAAACAGTAGTCCATAGCAACTTTCTTTGGGTCTTTGTAGTTGCAACATACTATTTGTGCATAGATTACATTAACTTGACATAATGTCTGAGTCAGATATTGACACTGAACCTTTTATTCACCACCCACCGGTTACAGCTGCACCCCATACTAACATTCCCCCTTCCGTTGACCAGGTTGCGCCACTTGTCCCCAGCAAGAAATCTTGGGACAGGTCCCGCATCAGAACTAGACAATTTACCGATGACAATCCCATCAAAAATGAGGAATCGTAATACCAAGATTATATTATTATAATCAAATATAAATTGTGCAGAGAAGGCTACTGGTATCAGTTGCCGTGAGTCAGTATGTACAGCAGTACCATAGGGCAGTCAGTATGATAATTATAATGCTCGGACTCAGTTATGTCCTCTTGGTGAGGGTGCGAATCCTGGTCGAGGGAACGCTACATGCCCCCCCCCCCCCCCCCCCCCAGCACTAACATCCTGAGTTTATGGGGCAAATCGGTCTGGCTGATGAGGTTTCATCCCGAGCGAGATGTGGCCGGGGTTTGTGGAATGACTGTCGGTTGTGGGGCGGGCTGTGGTTTGTGCGTTATTGCGGGCATGTCGGTTGACGCTACGCCGTGGGCGATTTTAAGGCGGTCGACCGAGACCGTGTTTCATCGTCGCCCTACCTTTATTTCAAAAGTTTTGGGTCCGGGTTTAAGCATGGGGAAAGGCCCGGAATAGGGTTGTTGTAACTGAGTTCTGTGGCCGTTGCGCCATACATAAAGAATACATAGATACATACATAGATAGATAATGAACGGAAGGGATTCGGGGATAAACCCGAAGAAGAAAATAAAACCCAAAAGAAAACTAAGGGTAGAGTATATCCATTGGCACTCTCGAGAGGCGCATCTGGCGTCTCGAGGTCGCGGCGCGATATATCTAGTCGTTTTAACGTGCCGATGCCGGCAGCTGTAACTTGCGTCAATCTCCTGTCAATGGAGTGATAGACAGACCAACGATTGATATATTAATTCGACAGAATAATCGACGAACAGACAGACCAACTAATAGACTGATCAACAAAGAAACATACTGACCGACTGATTGAAACACTGACAACCATGTTTATATTTCTCAAGTATATGTTTTGTAAGTCGTACACATATATTTAATATATATGACATTGCTAATAAAAGTCCAATAACTAATATGTTTTATAAATTGTACTTTGCATGTCGTATTGTATCACACTTGCTATACACGTTCAAAAACTATTATGTTCTATAACTTGATATATTTATTAAATAATATATTTACATGAATCGGTTCCCCTTTCATTCTACATTATCATTATCATGCTATATAAATATAATATTATGTTGAACATTTACCCAACGCAATAGTTTTAGCTAAAATAATAATGATACTCCCCTATAGATGCCACGGCGACAACAACGGGGGCGACAAATGCGGCCAATACTGTAGCCGAAACCGCGGTCTCAAACGCGGTCACAAATGCGGCCAAAACCGCCATGGATGATGAGATGGACTGAGTTATAACTAACTTGTTTTAAGTTATATTTCTCTACACTGCTGTTATGTGCTATGCAGGTCTATTTTGTCCAAAACGAACTGTATTTTGTAATCTTAGCTTATTTATTGTTATAAGTTATTGTTATGTTATATGTGGAAAACGTTCAATTTCATGGATTTTTCCTAGCAACATGTTTCCATTGCAACAAGATGTATTATTGTTGATATATTTTTCATACTCAGGTACACATAAACATTAGTTCATATACTACAAATAGATGAAAGTCCAAAATTACGTACAAACCTTTTCCAATGCAATACTCATTAATTTATATGAACTGTACTGTTTGAATTCGAACTCGATAATACTTCGGAAATACCTTTCATATAAGACCCTCAGGACCTCCAACGCGCCACCCCACCCCCCCCCCCTCCCACCCCCCCCCCCCCCCCCCCCACCTCCTCCCTCCAGCCCTCTAATTAGCCGGTCGTCCGCGGACTTTTCTTAAATTTAATTGACGTTCCGGTTCTGGCCAGAATTATCGGACTACATTCCTATAAGTAATTCTTATTAAATAATTATTGATTATGAAAATAATATTAACTAAATGTGAAGTCACCGCGATGGGAATTAAACCAGTGTTTATCAGTTGCCGACAACCCATACAGACCGCTACACCACGCTGTTTGAAACAGCAGACTACCTCGCTTCAATGCTTGTGTCAAAAACGCTGTCCCTTCTTCAACACAGGGTTATACAATTGGGGTCTGTCGAATTAAATTCATTTTTTCATTCATTTTTTTCAAAATTATGTTCATTAACTATATTATTGAATGAGACATCCAGGTACAAGTTAAGTCGCACGTGCTCTATACATTATTTAAGATACACATAAATTGGACGTGCTGTAATCGACATTATTAATTATCAGTTGATACAATGAAATACTGTACATCATTTGATTTAATATCCATTGTATTAAAGCAATTTAGATATAGGTTGGGGCCTAACTACCCATTATAACCCTGTGATTGGATATAGGTTGGGGCCTAACTACCCAATATAACCCTGTGATTGGATATAGGTTGGGGCCTAACTACCCAATATAACCCTGTGATTGGATATAGGTTGGGCCTAACTACCCAATATAACCCTGTGATTGGATATAGATAGGGGCCTAACTACCCAATATAACCCTGTGATTGGATATAGGTAGGGGCCTAACTACCCAATATAAGCAATATTGGTTTTTATTTGATAGACTAACCCAGTAACTAGCCTCCCCGCCCAGCATTCAATGTATTACAACAGTCCATTGGGGCCTGTGATTGGATAATTACAGTATTAGTACATCCTATTTAACAGACTTACACTTGTTCAAGACCTGTTCTCCTTTCAGAAACTACCGTACAGATATATTAGTAAACGCAATTAGTAAATTTTTATTAAAACTATATTTTTAAACTTATCGGTATAGGTTATATAATCTAATTATGTCGAAGGCACCTGCTATAAATATAACAAACTGTAGGGTCACAATTCAAAATACCCATAACCATTATGGACAGCCGCCATCGGTTGCTTAATAATAAATTAAATTATGCTAAATTAAATTATATTACTGTATAGCTAAATTATATCTATTATTATTCTCAATAAAAAAGTAAATTGTTCTAACTCAAGCTCTAATCTGCAAACGGCAAACATTAACTATTAGGTCTAAAGCAAGTTTCCATCACCTCAGCTGTTTCATCTCTCCACCTACTGACGTTTGACTATGTCTACATTTCTCTAAATTGTTAACTCGGTCCTCCAAATTGTATCTTTCTTGTTTTAATTTTCAACTCATTCCTTCAAAGTTACTCCTTCTTGTTTGACTGCATATACGTTTCTCCGAATTTACAAATGGCACCTCACAAAAATCGTACCTACCTTGTTTGTCCCGTTGATGGTTGTTCGTTCAAAGAACCCACACAATACTTATTAAGCCACCTCAAGCACCACACCCTGATGCCAGGTGAGAGCAAGTGTTAAGCTAAGTACAGCTTGTAGTGTTAAGCTAATAGAGCTAAGTACAGTAAGTTTTCACAGGAAGAAGTAGGTAGGTTGTACCAAAAGGCCAGACTTGATAAAAATTTCCCCAAGAATACTAATAATACTGATGTGGAAGAAGTAGAAAACCTTAGGGTAATATTTCTATTTCCCTTGGAAATATAGTGGAGGTGGTAGGAGAAATACTTGCGGGTGGTGGGATCAGTGTTGTAAAGCTCTGTAGCTTTTTAAAAAGATATGAGGTTGATATTGATACGACTAACATAGATAACTCTGCAGGTGCTACATTAAAGCATGAAACATCAGCCTGCACCTCCACTGATCGTCCATCTGTGGTAAATGTGCATTCACCACTGATTGGTCTTGATGTGCCACCCTCTTGTTCCTATGCCCCTCCAAGTTCACCAAATAAACTATTAATAAAAATAAATCATAAAAGAAAGTGTCGTATATTTGACTCGGATTCTGATACTAGCTTTAGTGAAAGTCCTCAAAACTCACCGAAAAAATTAAGAACAGAAAATCAAGAACATCTATCAGAACCATCTATATCATGGGGGGAAGGGTCAACAAAATCTAAAATTCAAAATGCTGGACTATATAAACGTTTCAACCTGGACAAAGCACCATCTGTTAATAGGTTTTACCTTTCAGAATGTAATAGGATGGAAGGGAAATCTGGGGGGGGGGGGCAAAGTTATCCAAAAGTTATCCCAATCCTATGACGTACTTAAAATCGCAAGCTATATAAATGACCGAACCGGTAAAAAACATGAGGAATACACACTATGTAGATGAGTATTTATACAAGCTTAAGGAATTAGGAATGACTGCAGAGAGTATTAAGTATCCATTAAAAAACTTAAAGAAGTACATGAAGTTCAGAATAAACGAGTAAGGCCACTTTAGAATAAAACCTGACTCATTGTGGGACCAATTTAAAGATTGTTTAGATGCTCACCAAGCCTTCCAAAAGTCGAGTATTTCTAACCTCATAAGTAAGAGTTATGAAGAGGATGAGTTAATTATACAACGTAGGATAGAGGACTATGAAAAGTTTGTAGATAGAGATCCACGAGAAACTATACGTATTATAACAGATAGTAATGTTAAGGAGCAAGTTGAATTAGCAAAACAAAATTTACTACGCCAAAAACAAATAAATAGGACAGATTACCTTCTTGTTGTGAGCCCTTCTCTAAGTCTTGTTGTTCTTGTTCTTGTTGTTGCTTGATATGAGGTCCCTCATGGCCCCCCTTATGGTTCTAGAAGTACAAAGACCGATGGTTGTGAGCACTTGACAGCTTTCTGAGTTTCGTCGTGGGGGGCAACCTAAATTCTGTGGGGATGGTATGTTGTTGCTGTTGCTGAGTTGCTTGCCCATTTTGGCTTATCAGATGATCTCTATGATGAAACTTTATTCTATACTGAAAATATTAGACCTAAAATCGTTCGAATGCAACCCAAATCTGTAGATATTGCTAATGATCTAAAATATGTCTTTCTAAATACAGTAGGTAAGCAATTCATTAGCCCTGGACAGGAATTAAAGAGACTTTACGACACATTCCCCGAAATTCCATACCACAATTTAACTCCCACGGCTTGTCGCAAGTTGTTAGAGACTGCAGCTATGGGTTTTGACGAAGAAACTCAGAAAGCTGCATCGTTCTATTTAGCACACTCAGAAAAAATCGCTTGCATAGACTCTAAGTTTGGGGTTAAAAATGTATTAGCTGCCCATAATGCTCTACATCAGCTCCTATTAACACCTCCAATAACCCCCACTACACCAGATAGGCCAACTATCCCAACCTCCACAACACCAGATAGGCCAACTAATCCAACCTCCACAACACCAGATAGGCCAACTAATCCAACCCCCACAACACCAGATAGGCCAACTAATCCAACCACCACAACACCAGATAGGCCAACTATTTCAACCCCCACAACACCAGATAGTCCAACTATACAAACTCCACAAAGCCCACCAATAAAGGAACCTTATATAAAATTAACTGCCCATTCAAATGTATCACCACAAAAAATTGCCCCACCATTGGCAATCTATTATCCCCTCTGGCAGTCCCTAACTTCTGTGGCTTGTAACCTGTCATCTCTCCCTAACCAATTGTGTTACGGTATATGGCGCTGTATCCACATTATTAGTCATTATGCAGTATAATATATTAGTCCGTTATACTGTACGCAATATTAGTCCGTTATACTGTACGCAATATTAGTCCGTTATACTGTACGCAATATTAGTCCGTTGTGCAGCATAATATTTTAGATAAGGTATAATAGCGAGGTGATATTTAGATAGGGAAATCGAAACGCCCATATATTTGAATCCATCCATTTTGTATAATATGTAGCCCTACCTACGTAATTTTGTATTAGGATATAGGTAGATAGTTCCAGGGTAGCAAGTTTAGTCGGACCCTGGATTTTGTGCTTGCTGTTATTAGCTTCAATAGGGCTAGATATAGGGACGCTGTCCTGGCCATTCAGCAGCCAGGGACATGATCCATTACCATATATGGTAATAATTTGAGGTTTGGGCAGCAATAGGGCTACAATCCGGCCTCCTTATTGGACTAACTGCTTCCAGGTTGGTCTAATGCTAGCGCGGACTGGAGAGCCAATAGGAGAGCGATTGAGTCACCCTATTGCATCACCCCACTCAGATCACCTATAAATTGGCGGTGTGCCGGTAGAGCTGTACCTATCACCCCTATCACCAACCCTTACATCCTTATTCAGATATTTTAGCGTATTTCTGCAATTTGATTAATTTCTCAAAATGATTTGCTAGTGCGATTATTCTTGATTGTGTTTCTCAATTAATCCTATCGATTACTGCTAATTACAACCGGAACTATGATTTCTACCTTTTGTTAATGGTTCTATGTGATTCCTTTCTACGCAATAATCCTAAGGGATTTCTGAGACTGTCAGACTTTGTGATTTGCATGCGCCGCTACGGTAGCTATTAGCATAATGGAGGGCTAAGGTGCCAGTAGGCGGTGGGCACATCGGGGGGTTGAGCGACTAAGGGAGAGCGGAGGATTCAAAAGCGGGCAATGCTGGCGGGGGTCAACGTTGCGGTCGGACAGTTTGGACTGTGGGTTGGAAACCGCTCGCCGGTACAGTAATTAGGGGGCTGATGATCCAAGGTTTTGTCTCTATTTAGTATTAGGGGGGCAGGAATTGGGTTAGTTAGGAAGCCTAGATGTACCCGGGAGGGGCCTGCATACCTTACAGTAAGTAAGTAAGTTGCGAGTAAGTAAGTTGCGAGTAGGTAGGTTGCGAGTAAGTAGATTGCGAATTAGTCAATTGCGAATTATTATGTTGCGAATTATATAATTGCAGATTGTATAATTGCAAGTCGTGCTATTGTGATCTGTGATTGCTGACGCTGATTGGTGTGTTACTGAAGTGTGCCTATGATTACGAATGCTTAGGTAGGCGCCCCTTTCTCTTTGATTGATTTCTATTTCTTAGTTACAACAAATAATTACTGATTAGGTCAAAGTAATACGGCATTTTAGGCTATTACTAGCGAAACCTGTTGTGTAATAAATTAGAGTTACGCATTCTGGAACTCTTAGTAATTAGTACGCTGTTACATATTTGTGACTGTAATTGATTAGTAAAATTAAGAATTAGTACGCAGCATAGCGGAGAGTAGCTAAGGTAATAATTTAGAGTACCGTAAACTATTCACGCTGAGCGGTTATTTGCATTAGCGGGCAATAAGCTAGATCGCAGTAGTCAGTACGCAAGACACTAGTAAGTTGCTGGCCTAAAGCCAGCTGCAGGCAAGTTTAGACCCAGTCGACCCAGTACCAATACCTAGACCGGTATCACCCACGAAAGACATTGTACTGTACCAATTTTGATTTATTTAAATATTCTCGCATTCACACATTCCATTAGGGAACCCTCAGTATTCGCGATTAGAAAAGACGTAAGCATTAGCGTATTTCAGTAGTAAAATTAGGCGTAAGAATACTCTGAGTGCAAAGCGTGGCTTCCCGCGTGGCTTATAGATTCGAACAGTTAGCTCTCTATCGAGCGATCGGTAGAGAAAGGAACAAGCGATTTTGCAGGAGCTGTGTAAAATATATTAGCGGACGGCAGATTAGCGCCATCCAACGGTAAGTAGCGGTTTTGTATTTAGCAACCTTTACAATTTAGTAATATCACGCTCCTGATCCCCTTTACTTAACAGTAGAGCAGTCTTTGTGTCTTATTGGTTAGGCGAGAGCTCATTAGGTTGGCAGAGAGGTATACGGGTATTTGTCTGTTCAACAGTTCTGCTGTTAGTATAGGTGTCGCGGTTGTTTAACAAATTGGCAATGTATGTTGCCCCATGCGTTGGTAGGTGACATAATATTGGTAATGTCGCGTAGCCAACTGTAATTGGTAAATCATCACTTTGCCCATTTTCCGCTGGGTAGTGCAGCGAATTGGATCCGCTAACAAAAGCTTTGCAGCTTATTTCCATGGGGGTCATTTATGTTACTTGGTTACAAATACAGTACAATATGAAAATGGGCAATTGGGGCTTTAACTTTTACTGTCTTTTTTTCATATCAATTTTTTCATTCAAGTTTTTTCTCTTATTTATTAATAGCATTTGTAAATTTAACTGATATTTCCATTTTCTTTAATTTAAGAATTGCTTTTTTTAGTTTTCCCACCACTAAAAATGTAATAGTAAAAAATATGAGCTGAGATATGTCAATTAAAAATAAAGCAATAGTATAGTAAGTACCTAGTAAGACCTAAATAAACTTTAATCTATCTGGCATGTAGGTCTTGATATGCACTATATAAGCATCTTAATTTCTATGTTTTTAAAAGCAAAACGTATTCTTGGATGGCATCTAACGATGTTAACATCTCTATTGTCATAGTTAGTAACTTATTGACCCTTTCTTTAGTATCATTCAATTGATCCTGTAACTTTGCAGGAGGTTTTGACTGGATTCTATGGGAAAAACGTTCTTTGGAAACTTTTGACATTGTAATTTGCTAATTTAAACAACATCAAAATTTGTTAAAGGGAAAAACTTTAATTACTTAAATACCTTGTTTACTAATATAGACTATGCCGAAAATCTATTAGGATTCAAGAGTTTACTATATCGCTGTATATGCAACAGCGCAAATATAAACGCAAAATAAACTTTACATAACAACTATATTAAATATACCGCGTAGACCAAAGATGTTGCTTATAAAATGCAAAAACAGCTATGATATAATACGTTGAATCTACCTGAATAACTTAGAGATGTTACTTGTTGCTGTTATGCATATGTTTGCATATAATAAATCTATACTAAAATTGTAGCTTGCATACTGTCACAACTGTATTATACCTTGTGCACCAGTATCTGTCTAACAATTACAATATACATTAGCCTTTATTTACTTGTAGATGGCTCATTCAATTGCATATGCCTGTTTGGCCTGTTTGGGTGGGGCGTGGTAGGCCTACACTTTTCACACTTAAATATTTTGGTTGTGAAAAGTTACAGGGCATAGCTATCTGAGATATTTCATTTATATTTTATTATGAGAGGAAGAAGAACATACAACGTTATTTACTATATATGTAACAAAATAATTGTTTTCGGGTTTAACTTGGAAGCCTCCCCAAATAGTTGATATACAATTATATTTAAAATTATTTCCATGGTCATGGTCATTCACCCGTCTTTAGTTAGAAATTTGTTTGTACATCAATGTATACTTAACGTTATATATAACTAACTACTGTATAAACTGGGCATTATTGAAAACAGCCTATCCACATCCAATCATAACCCTCTTCACCGAGCCTTCTTAGACTTTCTTCAAGTATTCATTTTTAACATATATAAAAATTGAAACATTTCAATCCTTCTGTCAGTTTTTTGTACGCTCACCTATACGTAAACCAAACTTATGGGGTCAAATTCTATGGCGCACCATAGTACTCTAGGAGTAGGCCTTGCAATCAGCATATCAAACAGCAGTTGGCGATAAACACTGTACGGTACCGCTAACGGTACGGTACGTTGTATTAAACAACGCCTCATCGGGAAGTCGGAGAGAAATATTTCAATTTTTGAACAAAATTATACACACTGATAAAATTACTTTATAGGAAAACAGTAGGTCTACTCGTTTACTTTACTGTTTTCCTATAAAGTGCTACTTTTATCAACGTGATACAAATAGTCATTAACATAAAATTTTATTTATTCTTTAGTGCTTAATTTTAAGACCAAGCGATTGGTAATTAAAGTCTCCATCATCATCATTTTTGAAAAACAATGTTTGATTTTTCCATCTATTTTTTCAGATTATTAAATTACGTCACACCCTTTTTTTTACAATTTAGATCCCCCCCCTCCCCCTTTTTCACAAATCATCATGAAATCGTAGACCCCCGTCGCGCTATCTCACAGTCACAAACGATAATTAAAAAATTGTTTCTAAAACGTTTTTTTGCATATCTTAAGAAAATATTGTTTAAAAAAAGTTTTCGCATTTTTCGCAACGCAAACTTAAAGATTTCCTTTCAAGGAATCCTAATTTCAATGTACCTTCCAACTTTACCGACCTATTCAATAATGCCCTAATACTTCACATACAATATATACGTAATTTTGATTCAATATTGGTAATACATACTGTAGTACTAGAGTTATTATTGTTAGTTTTTATTGGTGAGATTTTGTACATCGTTCTTTGGCGTGTTTCAACCACACTTTCATAATTTTATGAATTGTTTGGTTTGCTCCAACTTCGTCCTTAAATAGCTAAATAGCGAGGAATTACTTAGACCTTCGGTCATTATATTACATTGTAACTTTTCCCCGAAAGGAACCTTCCCGCCTTTTCCACGCCAATTAACATTCTGTGCCACCTCATCCGTCATTAACATCCGCATAGCGGCGCGGTTAGGTAGTCAGGCCTATTGGTTACCGGTCGACCGGTACTTTTGCCCTTTATTGCCTACATGCAATAAAGAAGCTATAACTGTTATTGTTCGCGCTTTTAGACCTTTAGCAGTTTAACCTGCCAAATTTAGGTGTCTTCTAGGTTATAAATCGACTTTAGCCTATGATGAGTATTTGATACACTACATTAGCCGAAGCCATCCTATGCGCGACCATTCACCCGTTGGATATACCCGGGAGACTTTTTATGTCCGTTAAAACACCTACAGAGTACTTTGCGGGGAAAATAACCAGCTAATTCCGCAAAAGCCTTTACACTACCATCTTGCTGTCAGAAGGTCAAATATTTATTCTAGAACATAAAACCTCTTGGCACAGTAATAACTACTGAAATAATACAATAACATTCAAGTGCATGGTGTTGTTATTTGAGAATCAATCAATCAATCAATAGAGCCCATAGATAGATAATTTCGATTTACGCAATGTATGACATGATTGTAACATTATAGTTATAGCATTACAATTTTTCAATGTTACAATTTAACGTTTATTTAGCTAAAATTTGTAATGTTTGTGATAGTAATGTAATAGTATAGTAGATATAGATTTTAAATGACAAAAAAGAACAGTAGTATAGCTAGTGTTGTTCTATTTTGCCGTTGTGGTGCATAGATATAAAGAGAAGAGTTCATGCCATCATAATATTCGTTATTTATAATTTCGGGTTAAATTGAGTTCTGTTTTTTCCCATTTATGTCTATTGTAAATATTTATAAAGCTAATAAATAATTATTGTAATGTCTAGTATTATGCGTATAGCAACGTGTGGGCACACCATTTTACATACAATATTGCAATGTTCTAGAGTTAATATACGGAAATAATAACCTGAAGCGAATAAAACTGAATAATCACCGTATATAATACACCGTAATAATGCCGTTCCAGAAGCAAATTAACCTGTATAATTACCGAGGCCGCAGGCCGAGGTTATTATATTAGGTTAATTTGCTGAAGGATAAGGCAGAAGTGATTATTACAGTTTTATTCGCTGAAGGTTATTATTTCCGTATATTAACTCTAGAACATTGCAATATTGTGTTTATTGTTAATTAGAGCATATTGAATGAACGAACAACATGACAGCATACTTTGTATTTTTAAGGATCGTGTTCTAATACAAACACGCATATATTCAATTTTTTTCAAGCATTAGTAGCATTTAAATCGTAGCATTTAAATCCATTTCCTTGAATTAATATCGTTCCAGAGGTCGTGGGGTTCTACCCCTGCAGCATAGTCTATGTATATCACATCAAAGGATTTCTTATGGTCTAGAAAATTACACCAATCTTTTACATATTCAATAAGTTGAGAACAAGTAGAGCGTTTTTTTAAAAAGCCGTGTTGTGCCTTACATATTAAACCATGTTTAAACAAATAATTTACTATTTCAATCTTTATACACGATTCCATTAATTTGCACGCTACACATGTTAATGAGACTGGCCTGTAATTGTACGGGTCTGACGGATTTCCCTTTTTGTATATCGGAATGACATTGGCTGTAAGCCATATCGTCGGTAACGCGTGATATTCAAAAGAAATTTTGAAAAGTGCCGATAATGGTGCCGCAATGCAGCGAGACAAATTTGCGAAGAGAATGTTCGGTAATCCGTCAGGTGTACGGCTGGTCTTTTTTTTAAGTTTCCTAAGCATAGCATATACTGTAACGGGACAGAAATCAACTTTTGATAAATTGGTTCTAGAATCAATCCTACGTTTAAAACTAGGTATATTATCATTATCTAAATTAAAATTTTCGCTTAATACTTCGGCGAAAATACGGGCTTTTATCAAATCATCTACCACTATATCCTCCTTATGTTTCAGAGGGGCAATTCCCGACTTTCCTTTACGCTTGGAATTAACGTAATTGAAAAGGGTACTCTTATTTTCGGAAGATAAAATTTTATTCTCCTTTATGCAAGCCACACGGAAGATTTCCTTAGAAACTTATTTAGCACATTGATCATATGCTATTTTGCCCCCGGTTGTGTGCCGGTGACGCCACAGCTGTTTCTTTTTGCGCTGTAAAACACGAATATGTTCGGGGTGGGGTTTGATGATTGATTTAAATTGTTTAAAAGGCACAAACTGATCAATACCCGTTTTTAGTTTACAAGAAAAAGCATTCCAAAAATCATCTACTGTATCGCAACTGTCGATGTAGTTAGTAAAATCTGCGTAATCAGCATGTTTAAAATCGTAAAATCCGTGGCATTCCCGGTTCTCGGTGGAAACTGGATTAGGTCCTAAAAGATTAAAAGTAACTGTACTATGGTCGCTAGTTGCGAATGGTACCGTAACTGCAATGTTAGAAATATAGAATTGATCTGTGGTAAACACTAAATCTAACACGTTATTGCCACGTGTAGGGCTGAACTGGAGCTGAGATAAACCAGCTTCCAAAACAAACGTTGAAAACACCTTATATATATCTGTGTCGGGAAATTCAGATTCTTCCCATTTAACTAAAGGTAAATTAAAATCGCCAATAATAGTACACGGCGTTTCAATGTCGCATAATTTCGCTAACAAATTGCACAATATAGAATCAGAAGGTAAGTTAGGTCGGGGACGATAGACACTGATTATACGAGACGGGTTTTTACCTAAAAGATCAACAGCCACTACATCGGCCTCTGTAGCCAGACATTCAGTATCGAAACTTCCCACTTTGCGACATTTAATGCTGTTTCGAATTAGCAGCGCTGCACCGCCACCAATTTTACCAATTCTGTCATTTCTAAAAACATCATATTTATTTTCACCGTTTATCATTTGGTCCGTCACTGAATCACGTAGCCATGATTCTGTCACTCCTACTATATCATAATTTGGTGGACATAGCAGCGATTCTAGATCGCTCAGTTTGTTACAAACTGAACGCGCATTTATCAAGCAGCAGTTAAGTAGCACCTTAGGGGCAGATTGATTATTTCGCTTGTGGTAGCGATTACCAGATTTGGGTTGTTCATTTCGCCGTGAGTCGGATTTGGTTGCGTTCGACTGTTTGCGCTGATAAATCTGGCGCGTTTCTCCCCTTACTCGTTTTCCCGCTCCTGTTTCCAAGAGCGATCACGTCTCCAGTAACCATCGTCCTGCTTTACGAACTTCCATATCGTACCATCGGGGCGGATGCTGTAGCTGGAAGTAGTATTGTCCTCATCGCTATCTTTTATCTCTTTGTTCATTCGACTCACTATCTTCCGTTGAGAACGGATATGGCGTTCGGTTTCCTCTGTCCGGCTCGGGCGTACCGTAAGTTTATCGTATATGGATGGAGTCTCCGAGCTTTTCGAATCATCGACTAGTGCCCATATTTAAACTTATATTAGGTTTGTCTAACCCTTCCTCGAGCTCATAATATAATAATAATAGCTCATAATATAATCTGGGTGGAGTGTAATTCCACCATGAATATGTAACATATTATCTACTGCAGTTCCTTGATCTTGTGCCTCTATTCGCTGCCTATATATTTCACATTGCCAAAGGGTTTATCACTGCCATACTGAATCTAATAATGAAGATGGTCAGCAAAACGATTCCAACGTTCAAATAAGCTTATATATTTTTCCATAGCTGTTGCCAAGAACCCTCCATTATACCCTTCGATGGACAACTTTTCTTTTGCAGCATTATAAACAGGTTCTACACCTGGGGTATATGCATTATTACATTCAATTTCTTTAGGTTAAACAAAATATTGTGACTAGGGGTGGTGTTTCATTTTGTCGAAAGAAGTACATATGATTCTACTAAGGAAGAATGCCATATTTTTAATATTGATTTCAACTCGTAAAAAACTACCCACCTCACAATTCAAAGAAGTAAGTATTAAATATTTAGAGAATGCAATTCCAGAAAAACTAATCGAGTACTTGGTAGATTTAGACAATGACGGATCTACTGGATATTTTTTAATATGTGATTTAAATTACCCCAAAGCTATTCACGATCAAACATTACTGCCATTATCTGCCATCTGTCCCTCAGTTGAGTTCACCGTGGTGAATCATGTTAAAACAGATGTAACAATAATTCTAACTTTATTTACAAATAATGAGCAATTTACGAAATAAAATACAAATTATAACGAAATACATTGAAAACTATTTTAGTTGTAAAACGTGTTTTAGTTGTAAATGTGCATCCAGTATCATTGCACGTTGTAATTCGTGATGTTGTGGTATTATTATTGGGTATCTAAAGTCAGTATTAAAGTCAATGTTTTGAAGCCGAGATTTATGACAAATTAAGCCATTATAAATTATCGGACTCCAACTCAATATTGGTGACGACTTGATTGGTTGACCTTGCCTTATAGATGTGAATTCGCGTGCGAAATATCGCAATTGGTAATGGCGAATTAATTTAATTTCACATCTGTCAATCTCGGTCAATGTAAGTCGACGTGTAAAGTCGTGTTTGCCCTTAACGTATTGTACAAAACGTACAATCCACGCTAATTTTCGGCATGCTTTTGTCCAAGAATCTGTTAGGTTTACAATACGGTCGACATAAGTATTTATGACGTCATCAGGTAAGTCAGTGATAAGTCTAGAAGGTCGGTTGATCCGTCCGGGTCTACAAGTATTTTGTCCTTCATCGTCTTCTTACCTTGATTGTCGGTACTTTGTGAGTCGTTCCTTAATGGTGGTTTAAATTCTATAGGATCACTGGGTTTCGGTAAATTTATTTTTCTGTCGATATTTATCCCAGGTCCCACCGTAGGTTGTAAGGTTGGTATGTCTCTTGAGCGTAAAGTAACACCTGTATTTACATTTGTATAGGTATATATTTGTTTCACTGTACTTATGGTTACTCAAGAGTGTCAAATTTGGTAGTTTGTCAATAGAAGGCCGCTCCAATAGAGAAACTGCGGCTTTACATGTATCGATGTGTTACCAATGTATGGTGACATATCTGGCGAAATGTCTGGTTGACCGTCTGGTAACATGTCTGGTTGACCGTCTAGTAATGTATCTGGTTGACAGTCTGGCGATACGTCTGGTAAAGAAAGGCTCGCAAGTCTTCCGTTTTTAACTTTATAAGTTATATTTTTCCTTTTCGCCTTTGGTTTCTTCTTAAGTTGCGCCGTCGTCTTTTTCTTTGCTTTCCCTTTCTTTGGTTTTTTAATTTCTGAAGGTTGGTATGTCTCTTGAGCGTAAAGTAACACCTGTATTTACATTTGTATAGGTACTACCCACATCTGTAATACATGAGGTTTCACTGTACTTATGGTTACTCAAGAGTGTCAAATTTGGTAGTTTGTCAATAGAAGGCCGCTCCAATAGAGAAACTGCGGCTTTACTATGTATCGATGTGTTACCAATGTCTGGTGACATATCTGGCGAAATGTCTGGTTGACCGTCTGGTAACATGTCTGGTTGACCGTCTAGTAACGTGTCTGGTTGACCGTCTGGCGATACGTCTGGTAAAGAAAGGCTCGCAAGTCTTCCGTTTTTAACTTTATAAGTTATATTTTTCCTTTTCGCCTTTGGTTTCTTCTTAAGTTGCGCCGTCGTCTTTTTCTTTGCTTTCCCTTTCTTTGGTTTTTTAATTTCTGCGTCCTTAGGGATAGTGTTAGACTTATTATCGTATAATGGCGGCCAATGTTGTGTTGATCTTTGCAAGAATTGTGGTCCATGTTGCCAAAATTTCTTGTTCTCCGGTTTACAGAACTCCTCGGGCATCATTCCTCGTGACACAATATCAGCTGGATTTTGTGGTCCGGGACAATGTCGCCAATCTTCCTTTATTGAACGGTCTAAAATTTCCACACGACGGTTAGCTACAAATGTCTTAAATTCAAGTATGTCGTTATTTATATAAAACAAAACTAACGTCGCGTCAGTCCAATAAAATATCTGTAAACTTGATTGTAGTTCAGTCTGTATAAGGTTTACAATGGTAGTTGACAAGGTTGCTGCTTGTAGCTCAGCGCGTGGTGTCGTCATATACTTAGTAGGCATAGTTTTAGCCTTAGAAGTAATGAGCCATACATCAAAGGCATAAGGCATACTATATCATAATTTGGTGGACATAGCAGCGATTCTAGATCGCTCAGTTTGTTACAAACTGAACGCGCATTTATCAAGCAGCAGTTAAGTAGCACCTTAGGGGCAGATTGATTATTTCGCTTGTGGTAGCGATTACCAGATTTGGGTTGTTCATTTCGCCGTGAGTCGGATTTGGTTGCGTTCGACTGTTTGCGCTGATAAATCTGGCGCGTTTCTCCCCTTACTCGTTTTCCCGCTCCTGTTTCCAAGAGCGATCACGTCTCCAGTAACCATCGTCCTGCTTTACGAACTTCCATATCGTACCATCGGGGCGGATGCTGTAGCTGGAAGTAGTATTGTCCTCATCGCTATCTTTTATCTCTTTGTTCATTCGACTCACTATCTTCCGTTGAGAACGGATATGGCATTCGGTTTCCTCTGTCCGGCTCGGGCGTACCGTAAGTTTATCGTATATGGATGGAGTCTCCGAGCTTTTCGAATCATCGACTAGTGCCCATATTTAAACTTATATTAGGTTTGTCTAACCCTTCCTCGAGCTCATAATATAATAATAATAGCTCATAATATAATCTGGGTGGAGTGTAATTCCACCATGAAAATGTAACATATTATCTACTGCAGTTCCTTGATCTTGTGCCTCTATTCGCTGCCTATATATTTCACATTGCCAAAGGGTTTATCACTGCCATACTGAATCTAATAATGAAGATGGTCAGCAAAACGATTCCAACGTTCAAATAAGCTTATATATATTTTTCCATAGCTGTTGCCAAGAACCCTCCATTATACCCTTCGATGGACAACTTTTCTTTTGCAGCATTATAAACAGGTTCTACACCTGGGGTATATGCATTATTACATTCAATTTCTTTAGGTTAAACAAAATATTGTGACTAGGGGTGGTGTTTCATTTTGTCGAAAGAAGTACATATGATTCTACTAAGGAAGAATGCCATATTTTTAATATTGATTTCAACTCTTTATATTCTGGGAATTTAAGTAAAAAACTACCCACCTCACAATTCAAAGAAGTAAGTATTAAATATTTAGAGAATGCAATTCCAGAAAAACTAATCGAGTACTTGGTAGATTTAGACAATGACGGATCTACTGGATATTTTTTAATATGTGATTTAAATTACCCCAAAGCTATTCACGATCAAACATTACTGCCATTATCTGCCATCTGTCCCTCAGTTGAGTTCACCGTGGTGAATCATGTTAAAACAGATGTAACAATAATTCTAACTTTATTTACAAATAATGAGCAATTTACGAAATAAAATACAAATTATAACGAAATACATTGAAAACTATTTTAGTTGTAAAACGTGTTTTAGTTGTAAATGTGCGTCCAGTATCATTGCACGTTGTAATTCGTGATGTTGTGGTATTATTATTGGGTATCTAAAGTCAGTATTAAAGTCAATGTTTTGAAGCCGAGATTTATGACAAATTAAGCCATTATAAATTATCGGACTCCAACTCAATATTGGTGACGACTTGATTGGTTGACCTTGCCTTATATATAATGAATTCATAATAATATAATATAATATATAATATATATATAATATATATAATATATATATATATATATAATAATATATATAATATATAATATAATAAATAATGAATATAATGAATAATGAATATAGTGAATTCGCGTGCGAAATATCGCAATTGGTAATGGCGAATTAATTTAATTTCACATCTGTCAATCTCAGTCAATGTAAGTCGACGTGTAAAGTTTTATACAGAGGAACAACCTTAGCTAATTTCAGTTCGTCTGGTACTACATTATCTACGATAGAGTAATTAATAATAAAAGTAATAGGCACTTTAAGTACTTCAGCACCATCCTTAAGAAAACGGGCAGGTATTAGATCTAGACCGGTACTTTTTGAGGCTGATAGGCTAAGTAGATTTTTAAAAACGAAATCCTCAGAAACGGGTTTTAAAAATAACTTTTCTGAATTTTGTAACTTTTCTAAATAAAAATTTTTTAGAGTTTCGGACCCTATACTATATTTATTACTTGATAACGGTAATTTCTTAACTAAATTAGAGGCAACATTAGTAAAATAATTATTAAATAAATTACTAACTAGAGTATGATCATGAATCAGCTCACCGTTATCTTGCAGAACAATATTCGATTTAGATTTAAGGTTTTTATAACCTAAAGATTTTAGGGTAGACCATAGACTTTTAGGATTATCTTTATTCTCACTTATTTTGTTGTACAAATATTCAGATTTAGCTTTTTTTATTTCCCGTTGGACAAGGTTTCTATTTCTAGGTTTCTATTATTTCTAGGTTTCAGTTTTATTATCAACTTTATATGTTATATTGTTATGTGATATTAGATGGATTTGTGGTACATTTTATTCAAAATTGTTATTCATGTAATGTCCTTCCTTATAATTCGACAATACAAATAACAATAAATACAATAATTTGTTACAGGAAAAACAGGCACTACTCAAGATTCGGTGTCTCCTATCCGATCGCAGTCTGTAACTAATGAAGTCTCTCTACCAGAACCGCAGTCTCCTGGACAGTCTCTATTTACACCTACAGAACGAGCTCCTCCCTCTCCACCTCCGGTTTCTACTACTACACCTCAACATTCTCAACCCACCTACTCCACGATTCTCACCTCTACTCCTCCAAGTACAGGAACAATTTGGGGTCGGGGTCGTATTGCCCTCCTATTTACCATATCCTCGGCGAGGTCTGCAAAGATTCTTAGACTTGATGACGTAGGGATTGGATTGACATTGACCATTTTGGAGCCCGAATATAACAGGGCATTTTTCATACAGTTTCCGATACTTCCAACAAACGCCCCATTCCGGGCAAGCCTCTTCACTGCGCTCATAACTAAGAAATTAACATTCAATATGTGTATGGACTTTTCTGTTTCTGGACTGGTCTGTTTCAAGGTAACATGTTGTCGGCAATGATGAACCTTCCAAAACCATCTGATAGGATATTAGAAGGCATCGCGCATAACTCAATGTGGGTTGTAGCTGCAGAAGCGATTGAATGTAACATAAATGCGGATGTCAAAACGGATATGGCTTGCAGCTTTGATATCACTTGGCAGTGAAGAGGCCATAAATGGAGTCAATGGATTTGCAGGCCAATCGCAGGACAAAATTAACATAAATGCTACTCAATTCCAGAATATTAAAATAACATCCCTAAATATTCACAAAGAAGGACTGACAAAAAACACGATAAAAAACAGAAAATGGAACACGCACGTTACATAGGTCTACCAGAGAGCATATGGTCTATTCTCAATATGCCACGTACTGTACCGGGTATTGAATTTATCCATGTACCTACAATTTCACTGGTGAACCAACATGTGTATAATATGATCAAAAACCAGAGGGCTCACGCTGAAGTAAATGTGGAACCATTACCCGGATCCGAAGGTGAATTTATAGAAGCTGTTTGTGTCCTGCAACAACTATTACAACTTCCTCCAGAACAACAATTTACCCAAAATTAGATGTTGGTGATACTGGACACTGTGTTTTCATTTCATCCTCCAGAACTTATTTTTATAAACTCACCTAAAGATTATCTGACCTGGTTTGCCTGCATAACTCCGCGAAAATAAGCTGAAAAATCCGTCCACGAGTCAAACTTGTCAGCAAACTCTCTTACAACAGAGTGGGTGGATGGTAATACAAAATGGTGCAGGTAAGACCTGTAGCCAAAGAATATGTTAAATCATATATTATTAACTTACCTGCTACCAACCGCCACTACACAACAAACGCAGCCAATGTTGGAATTATGTTAAATAACATTGCATTAGATGATAACCTCCACAATAAACTGGTTTAAAAGAACTGCAAATATCCCCTCAAATTACCAGTCCCCTGCATTGGTACCATCAAACCAGATAATCCAGAAGTTTGAGATGAAAGTTTGCCATACATCTAATTTTAAGTATGGGAAGGTTTGAAACAGAGATGGATGTATTTTGCATGCCAAATTTAAAAACTGCATTTATTCGAGCAGGTTTATTACCAACCTTGGCTGAGGGTGAACATTACCTTTCCAAACACACTAACGCTTTGGGGAGGCCCTGGGTGCTAGAACAAATGCAGTAGCAGACCAGTGGAACAGTTAGGCAGTATTAGTATTGGCCTGTTACCTTTATTATTGTATATTTGTTTATAATGCCCTTGTAATTAAGCCATACAGACGTTGACATGTACAGTACATTCCCTTATCAGCAGCAGCATAAACTAGCCAACCAGATGTGCCAATGAAGTGGTTACACCTTCCGCATCTGTCTTGGAGATCCCAGGTTTGATCCGTCGTCGCCCAGCATGCTGTCACTACATAATAGGTGCACCGCGCCCACCCAGCGAACATTGGCTTCTACTGGGTGAGTAAAGAAAGGTGTTTGATGGTTGCGGAGTATTCCACCGTTGTAGTTAGAGTGGCGCCCGCATTGCCTTACAGATAACATCCAAGATTGTGTTGTCACCGGTTTTTCGTCCACCGATAATGAAATCTATCATAATAATAAAATAATGAAATTATAATGATAATATTAAGGTTTCGTGATATGCAGTATCTGTGCATGCAATCGGGATTTAGAGATAATGCCACCAGTGTCCTGAACTAAAGTGAGAGATGCACATGAATAAGCTGGTGATAATAAGCGAGCCACATGCACTTGAACGTTGGAATTCTTTCTTATCGCCAGCGACGATTGTGTTGCCATGGTAAATTGGAGTAGCGTAGTCTTAAACATAAACTCGAAACAGTACACCAGTAAATTTATACTATCAGAATACTGGAATAATTAAAACATAAAACGTTAAGGTTGTGGGTTACCGTTCATATGCGTACCTGTTGCAAAAGGAACAGGTTACAGACTACAGTTGCGGTGTTTTCTAACCAAAACAATAAACGAAACTAGATTTCTTAACACTTAGCTAACGGAAAGGAGCAGGTTACTGGTACAGTGGTGGGCTTTTCTAACCAAAACAATAAACGAGAACTCAATAATATAGGTTACAGTCTTATTTTTGAAATACGAAAATACCGCAGGTATGGATATGAACTATAACTAGGTTATGCCTACGAAAGAAATATCATTATGTCAGTACATTCAATTCAAAGAAATATATGACTATTTAGCAAGCTAGGGCCTACTAAATGATACTTACATGAAAATGAAAATGAAAAAAAAAAATTAAATTGAAAATTGAAAAAATGAAAATTACACTGCATTACATTTATAAAAAACGTGTAGACGGTAGATCTTTGAAATATTATTCTGATCGTTTTATATTTCCAGTACTAAACCCACCCACCACCCTAATAATAATAAATGGACTTAACCCTTGAGATTATTTATCATTAGTAGTTCACCCTGCCATTGCATGGCTGGGTGAACAAGGGTTTTATACTTTTACGATAAATTTTTTTATTTTTTGAATTTCGAATTTATAAAAGACATAAAAATATCAGCAAAAACAAAACAAAGCTGTTAAGCCACTGTGAAAATCCAATTCTTATTTCAAATTCAGAAGTTTAGTAGGCCTAATAACAGAATAAATATCTATTATTTCATCAGTTTACCTCATTACCTTCATTGACACTGATCTAATTATATTATAATAAAATAAAATAAATACGTAATATAGGCTAATAAAAAGACTTGCATATGATAAAGTAAAATAGAAAAGTGAAAATACGTAATTTTCACCCAAATACGCGAAAAATATAATATAATTTATTACTAATTTAAATTAATAATAAATATCGGCTTAAACGATAAATACATACTTGAAACAACAAAAATTACTTAGCGAAGTTAGTTATTAAAATTAATTATTAACTAAAATTGATATAAAAGTTTGCTTATATTGATTTGGTCCATTCAATAAGCTCGCAAAAAAGCAATAAGGGGAATTCTCTAACTTCAGAGAGGCAGCAAGCAGGCAAGGTAGAAATAATAGGTATACAGACGTTTCGGCCCGGACATTTCGGCCCGGACGATTCGGCCCGGACGTTTCGGCCCAGGACTGTAACTGAATATCAGATCATATCCGAGGCTGCACGTACATAGTGTTTTAGCTGAATTACCTGGAAGGAAGTTATAAGGTTTGTTGACATAAATATGGATGGGCCTACCATCAATAGGAGGCAGTTGATGTTGGTCCCCATTCATTATGAGCAGTTTACCACCAAATGGTAGATTGTTATTCATGATGTTCTTCATTGTAGTATCTAGAATACCATAAAATTCCGCCGAGATTAGCCCTACTTCTTCCAATATAAAGACATTAGTACGTTTCAATAAGATTACTTTCATTGGGTCTTTTTTAAGACTGTATACATTGCCTTGCCAGAATATGGGGATGTGCATGTTTCAAACTCTTACTTGGGACTGGAAATACAATATGTATGTGGAATCCACCAAGTGTTCTTGAACGTTCACTTGTCAGTGAAAGAAGGGCAGTATTGAGTCCCAGTGATATGACATACAAGGTGGCAATTTGTATGAGCAAAGTCTTGCAACAACCTGGTGTTCCAGTTATCAGTAAAAACTTGGGTAATTGATTAAGGGATGAATTTAAAAATTTGTGGACAACTTGTTTTATGGTTTGCAGTGCATTGTTTTGCTCAGTTCGGGAAGCCATTGATTGGTGTGCCGCTGAAGGCAGTTCTGGATCCCAATTTAAGGGATCATCAAATGTGGCCTCCATAAAAGCTTCAGTGGTTGGGAGGTGGTGCATCTTTGTGTCAAGATCGCTATGGTTTGTTTCCACCAGATACAATTTCCACGATCTTTCGATTGTATAGATACGCTCTGATGTTTCTTCACGAAGAGCTATATATGATACTGAAGGGACATCACAAGATATACGTCCTTCTGACAAAAGGATTTCGTCTATAACTGATTTAGCATTGTTCAAGTATTGCTCAAACTGTTTTGCACCAAAGCAGTATGTCTGGAGTTGCTCGTCAACATATCTTCTGAGTATATTGTTTGCCTCATCCTGTGTTGGATTATTGAGGTCAATGATTATGCCTGCATTCTGGAATGCCATTGGAAATGATGCGACTTCCATTACATCTAGTTCTGTTATGAATTGACCAAGAGTTAATATGATATGGTACAGAAATTTAATACGATGACTTGCACCTAATTTGGGTATCAATAGCCAGCAATGGTTTCCTTGCTATAAACTACAAAATGTTTGTGGAGATTGCCATCAATATCTTCGTCTTGAATATCATTAAGAAGCATCAAAATATCAGTCTTCCCCTCTTTCTCTGGCTGACTTTGTATGAAGCTGATGGCCCTGGTAATTGCACAGCTGCATATTTTAACTTGGTTGTTGAGGCCATCTATCAATGGCTGCTGGTGAATATCATCATTTACAAAATGTGACGGCAATTTACTCTTGATGACAAATATTTCATGATAGTCAATTAGCTTATTTACTATGGAAATTTCTGGAGGGCATATATTAAACCGCTCAGTATTACCAAGATTATAATTTGATGAGACATACTCACGTATAAGCCTTTGGTGGCTGTGAGAGAAGAAGTGATGCCATTGAGGAAGATTGATCCTAGTTTCAATGCTGGCGATGTACTACTACTACTAGGATCGGCATGCTGCATTGCAGCTGCATTTTTAAGAATGCTGTGCCGGCTTGTCAACAAAATTGCACCGCCACAACTCCCTATCACCCATGACATTTGCTAGATCATCCGCATCTTCAAGGCCAGTGTCCTTTAAGATGCGTCTCAAGAAAGTCATGGGCTGTCCACCATGCTTATTCACTCCATGAGGCTGCCAAAGTACAAGATTATGCACTGGCTGGTCCTCACGGCGAAAGCAATGTCCTGCAAAGCGGAGGCGATTGTAGGTACCATATGAACCTTCAATATGTTCGTTAGATTTATTTGCAGAAACAGCAGATTGATACTCAGGGGGAAGAGTATATGAACAAAGTCTGTGGTACATCGTGTGTATGGATACCCAAGCGCAAATCTGGCTATATCTGGTATTCCAATCTCACGAGAATTTGTTGCTTTCTCTTTCTCAATGGTTTGGTTTATTTTAACCGCTGATATTTTAATGTTTTCCTGTTCCCCAACTTCTGTCCTTACTACATCAGGGTTCTTTGTACCAAACACCTTTATTTGCCTCCTCTCTTCCTTACCACCTATATATTTACACAAATAAGAGCTGGAAAATTTACGGTCAGTGACCTGACAATTAAAAGAGCTCCTCAGAGTTAAGGCAATTTCGGCAATCGTTGGTAAATATGTTGGAGGGCTCCTTGTAGAATAATGATAACGCCCGGCAGTTAGATTAGGAGCCAGTTCCCATTCCAGCTGATATTCTTTGTTTAGAACTCTCTGTGCAAGTCCAATATCCTCCAGTATTGTATAGATTTCTTTTGAATAAAGATCTTTCTTTACTTGAAACCAATTAGAGGAACTTGTTGGATGTGATGGTACCCTGCAGATTTTATTACCATCTTTATCTTTTATTTTGTGACACCTTTCAGAAGCTGCTTTACAGTTATGTATTGTTACCATTTCTACTATGCTTTTAGCTTGATGAAAATCCTCCCATAAATCTACAATTCCAGCATCCAGCAAGTTGTGGAAATCCTCCGGTCCAAAAGGCAGACGGTCAGGATCACATGTCATGAGGCCCATGGTGATCTCGATTGGTTCTGGGAATAGGGAAATGCCTCCATGGAAATGGCACTTGTTTCCTCTGGCTCCCTGGTCCTGAAACTCAACAGGGGCAAACATATGGTGGACTGGACCGAGCCTTTCTTCAGGACTGGTTTCAATATATTCTAACATATACTGTGCCACTCGTTCCCATGCACTGCAAATGAGTGCCACATTGGCATCATAAATGTTACTATACTCCAAATCAGTTTCTTCACAATAATCTTTCATTGAATGAATGATTGGTGCAAGTCCCATAGTCGAACTTTCATTAGCTGTTAGAGTGAAAAAATACAACCACGGATATTTATTAATGAGAGCTGCTAGTTCTTTTACAACTCTACTACTAATAGATTCTTCAAATTCTAATGGTGTATCATGGATATTAACTTTTGTGGCACGCGATTCATCAAGGAATTTTAAGCCACGATTAAAAAATACAGAAGATGGGCGGTGATTTAACTTCATATTTATGCGCATATCTGCAATCCAGTGTAGGTAGTACAAATCATGGGAGGTCGATAAATCACCATCTCGCAATCTAATCATTATCATATCTTTGTTAGACGACACATTGTGGCATGATTTACTATCTGTTACCTCTTTCATTGAGCTAAATATATGGTGAGGTATTGCACCTACAATCGATCCACTATGATTAAACCAGAAGGTTGTGGGAAATATATTTCCTTCTGGGTAAAATAAAGAAGTTGATGGAGCAGAATTCTTCGCTACAATTTCGTTCAGTAGCTGTGCTTTCTTAGCACTTGGATGCTTTGAATGTTCTCGACGAAGTAATCCATAAACATAATTAAGAAGGCAGTGGCTCGGAAAATGCTGAGCTCCAGTATCAGGGAACAGTTGTTTTCTACTATTTGCAGAAGATGGTATATCTCCTGATGGGAGAGTGTTTTCATCTGTCAAGAAGTTCTGAAGATCTTCCAAATACTCCCAATCTGAGTCTCCCTCTACATTTTCCAGAATCACTATTTCAGAATTGTCACATATGTCATCGTGTTGATGTTCATTATCAATGTTGATATCAATTAAGAGTTCCTCCAATTCTGCATCAGAATCTATCTCGCCTTGATTGAGATCTACTGGTTGGTTGTCAAATAGCGGAGTTTGGTGATACCTGATTGTGATTATTGAGGCATCACTAATGGAATATATTCGGAAATGCTTCAGGCATACAGCAACAAGGCAATGCACAGTGGGCCAGAGGTGGTCAAAACTCAAAAAAAATAATGTTTTCAAATTTTTTTTTTTGGCATCCCAAGTTAAAGGTGATATATATATTGACTAAAAAAAAAGCAAAAAAAAAATTTTTTTATTTCAAAATTTTCTGATTTTGGCAAAAATTTCAAAATTCTAGAATTTTTTGCACAATTTTCACATTTTATACACAAAATAAATATTTTTCCAATAAAATCAAAACATTTTATTCAAATTGAAAATTTTTTTTTTTCAAAATGTTCTACTCTTCCAGTAGATTCCAAAAATGTTGAGTTGGTAGGGGCAATAGTTTAAAATTTATATTGTAAAATGTTCTAAAATATTTACAAAATGTGATAATTTTAAATTTTAGGAAGCCAGGGAAAAAAAGCTCCGCTGAGCTCCGCAAAAATTTGTATCAGATTTTGTTACTCGATCATTCATGGTTGAAAAACATCAAAAATTAGCTGCTACCATCTGCTACTTTTATGAGAAATTAAAAAAGTTGACCAGCAGAATTTTACGATATTTTGACTTTTAGGCTGTTTGCAGGTTCTCTGAGTGCCATGACACCATCATCTACTCTACTCACTATTCTTATCTGGTTTCATTTAGCCAATCTCAATGGCTCTGTAATATTGAGGTTGTTATTGCATGAGCTTTGTGATTGGCTAATTGCGTAGGTTGTACTGCCAATTCCACTATAAAGGAGCAGCATGGAAAGTATAATGATTCATTGTCATGTTGGAGAATTATACCTCACAGTCAGACAGTCACTACTGGATACTGGAATAATGCGATGTACTGCACAGCACAGTGTGTTTTAAATTAGTATATAAAATACCGGTATCGTCTTATATAAG
The DNA here is from genome assembly GCA_032718475.1 of Nemertoderma westbladi. Lineage (NCBI taxonomy): Eukaryota > Metazoa > Xenacoelomorpha > Nemertodermatida > Nemertodermatidae > Nemertoderma > Nemertoderma westbladi. The sequence continues at coordinate 36,493 of JAUCBJ010003511.1, read as the reverse complement.
CAGCAGCATGGAAAGTATAATACTTCTTTGTCATGTTGGATAATTATATCTCATAGTCAGACAGTCACTTGAATAATGCAATGTACTGCACAATGTGACTTAAATTAGTATAATAAATACAAGTATTGACTTATATAATCTTGAGTTAACTTGCTTTGCAATCACTTCTGGCTCTGCTATCACTTCTTACTCTATAAATTAAAATTACAGCACATTTTTTAAAAGTTTATGAGAATCTATAAATACATCTTATCACAAATATAATATTTAAATATTAAGTAAAATAGTACAAACAAAATGTTGCGTATTGATCTACATAATTATATCAGGTCCAACCTAGAGGGAAAATCCCCAATTACTCAATTTGATGCTCTTTCAAATTTAAAAATCGTACGAAACGCAGACGAGTACAGGAAATAACATCGGAATTTAAAACTCCTGCTCTTGTCGCAGCAACTGCAGCTTCCTTGAAAGCTGAAGGTAGAAAACGTACATCTGAAATAATCAAGCATGTTTCTACCGAGCCCGAATCATCTGTAGTATATTCTGATGATGAAGCTCTTGCACTAATGCTCGATGGAAAATTAAGTAAATCAATATACCAGATAATCAGAAACAAAGCATGTTCTAAGGGTGTCAACATCTACCCAGCATACAATCACGTCCAGGAAGCCAAAAATAGGTGTTACCCACTAGGAATAATTTCCCAGGATTATCAGGCATCTGTCCCATTGCAAAACCTGCTTGACCATACCACCAAACGTATTTGTGACACTAGTAGTGAAGTAATTCACTCAATCATCACTAATACGGGCGATATTTGCCGAATGGTGTTGCGAAGCAAGGTGGGTTTTGATGGGAGCACTGGACAGTCCTCATACAAACAGCTTCCAAGTTCTGGAGCAAACTTTGCTGATGACTCATCCATATTTATTACATGCTTGGTTCCACTGGAACTCCGAGCTTTTACAGAATGCAGCCTACATCATAAGGTTGTATGGTGAAACCACCATCCTTCGTCTACCTTATATTGTAGACCAGTTCGCTTCGAGTATACCAAAGAAACAACTCAGCGAATCACCGATGAGCAAGAGAGGCTATTTAAAGAGATAGCTGATGTAAAATCAAGCTGTAGTGAAGTCATCCCTGCTGATACCTCTCTGTCTAAGCTCTCAGTAATGCACATCATTGATGTAACAATGATAGATGGCAAGGTACACACCGCGCTGTCTGATATGACTGACAGCAGCCAAAGTTGTTCTTTGTGTGGCGCCACACCTTCACTTATGAATGAAATTGACCTTCTGTTGAAGAGAAAAGTCACAGAAAAGAACTCCATGTACCACCATGGTCTTTCCACACTTCATCAGTGGATCCGTTTTCTGGAATGCTTGCTGCATATAGCCTACAGAAGAACACTTAAAGTATGGTCTGTTAGGGGTAAAACTGCAAAGCAGACTATGAAAACGGAGAAAGCACTGATCCAAGACCAGTTTCATACTAAACTTGGGTTAATCATAGATCAACCCAAATCTGGTGGCTCTGGTACTTCCAATGATGGAAATACAGCAAGAAGGGTATTCCAAAATGCTGAGGTCTCTGCCAGAATACTTGGCATCGACAAATCATTCCTAGATCGACTGCACATCATCCTAATTTCTCTTTGTTGTGGATTCGATGTTGATGCTGACAAATTTCAAGAATATGCCCTTGAAACAGCTAGACGTTATGTAACCCTTTTTCCATGGTACTACATGCCACAATCAATGCATAAGGTCCTAATCCATGGACACCTTGCAATTAAATCTTTGTCCTTGCCAATAGGCATGTATAGTGAAGAGGCACAGGAAGCTCGAAACAAAGATTTCAAGAGGTTCAGAGAGGGTTTCTCACGGAAATCTTCAAGGGTTGATACGAACCGTGATCTGATGAACCGATTGCTTTGTTCATCAGACCCATATATCTCATCACTACGTAACGTTACCAACAACATCAAAAGGACTGCAATTCCTGAAGATGTGTTACATCTTCTGAAACCATTTGATGTTGACAAAATATTTTAAAATTTAGTATACTGATAAGCTTGGGATCCCGTAAGAATCCAACATTCTGGTTTTAGGCTTCCAGCAATAGGTGAAACAAAAAGCCAATAGCACATATAGTAAGCACTTGGCTTGGGATCCAATAAGACTCCAACATTCTGGTTTTGGGCTTCCAGCATTAGGTCAAACAAAAAGCCAATAGCACATATAGTATGCACTTGGCTTGGGATCCAATAAGACTCCAACATTCTGGTTTTTGGCTTCCAGCCTTAGGTCAAACAAAAAGTCAAACTCTGTCTCCCTGTAACACGTTGACGTCGTGGCAGAGCTTAATGCTGAAAAAATACTTTAGCTTACTAAGTTTGCAGGAAATTGTACCACTTTTATGGAACATGTCAAAATAATCGCATCAAAAGCTTTGAAAATTTGTGTGTGATAATTTGTGCCATGCTAAACAGATATGCCATGTGCCACATGCTAAAAAGTGGCACCTATATGCCACCAGATAATTCTAAACAATTTGTAATCTAATCACCACCTTTGAAAACCTATAAAAACAGAAAATGGCACATTTCTATGAAATGAGCATAATGAGCAGAAATGATCTATTCTATGAGCATCACAAACCAAACACAATTATTTAGTTCCAACATCTCTATAACGCCCACTGAGTACCACACCAAACACAATTATAGAGTTCCAACATCTCTATAACACCCACTGAGTACCACACAAAAAAAAAATTATAAGGTTCCAACATCTCTATAATGCCCACTGAGTACCACACCAAACACAATTATTGAGTTCCAACATCTCTATAACGCCCACTGACTACCACACCAAACACAATTATAGTTTCCAGTGTTCCAGTGTTATAAGAATCCGAACAGGCTTCATAACGACGACTAGTATTTGTAAGTTGTGAGACGTATCGCTTCTATATGCAGGCTCATATAGACGGATTAAACTTCCTACGCCCGCATTAGGTTGGAAGAAGTTTCACTCTGGTCATTTCCATGATTAATCACGATGAACATCATGGATGATATCAAATCTCTGAAAAAAATTTATTTAAAATAAAATATATATTTTTCAAAAGTATATGACCATATAAGAAATTCCACAAATATTAGACAAGATATGATAAATAAAAAAATATAACTTACGAAAATAACTTAGAAACACACGTATGCAAATTTAAAAATTTCAAATTAAAAAAATATAACTTACAAAAATAACTTAGAAACACACGTATGCAAATTTAAAAATTTTCAAATTAAGAGTTTTCCAAAAAAAGAAACTTCTATTTATAAAAAAAACTATCAAGATATGATGCGTATTATTAAGGTATCTCATCGAAAATAAAACAAAATAATTTGAAATAAAATTAAGCCTCACAAAAGAAAAAACTGCTGCGTTAGAGCAAAACATATTTCGATAAATTGATTAGCAAAAGCCAACACACCTACGCTACATAAATTTATTAAAGATTATTATATCAAAAAATATCACTGCAGTTCTAACATTTGTAAACTTCAATTCAAAAACTTCGATTTAAAAAAAAATCCATCGATTAAGTTAAATACTGCAAAATACAATACACTTACAGAATAGCATATAAAAATTACTTTTAATTTCCATGATTGAATTTATAACTTTTCATATTGGTTGAAACTTCACAAATATTGATAATAATCAATATTGGAATATGTACAACTTCCATACAGTACATTTCATCTACATTTCATCACTACAATGAGAACTAATAACGTAATGAATATTAAATACTTACAACAAATAAACCATGGTATTATAATTCGGTAATTATAATTTTATAATCCTTGAAGATGGGGTACATATATCCCTCAGACGGATGTCTGGGTACCAAATACCGTTTCAACGATTCATCTTTGATATTCATATCTTTAATAGTCCTAATTAGGTTGGCACGAAATCTACTCGTTGGGTCGTACTCCAGTTTGCGATAAGTTGATTTGTCAGCTAAAATTCTCTCTAGCTCCGCTTCCTTCACGCGAGTATCCACGATAATGACGTTCCTGGTTTTATCCCCGCGGACGATTGATATGTCTCCATTCTTCTTTAAACCACGGATTTCCCTAAGTTGGTTTGCGCTAAGGTTTGGTTCCAACCACTTTGTTTCCTTTTTTTGTGATGAACATTCCACTGCTTTGTATAGATCGTTGATGAATTCTTCTACGACTACACTATCCCCTCTAGGTACTACAAATCTTTGTTTATATGGAATGGCTAATTGCTTATACCGGAGCTTCCCGTGTATCCCTACACCCATGTTGGAGTTTAACCTCCCTCCATGTTGATATCTGCTCGATACAGGCGAAATATCCCCTATATTCCCATTTCCCGTTCCTATGTTTGTTATATTCATTACCATACTGGGTTGATTTGGTGTTGATGAGAGGATGTCGACTGATCCATCCTCCCCCCCTCCCCCTCGTCCTCCGTATGATGCGCTCCCTGGTCGACGAATAATCTTCTCGGTTCACACAAGTCCCTTCCCCGGAAAGTACTAACGCGGGTACCGCATATATATGCGCTCCCACTCCCTCGATCTCTATCCCTCCTCCTTGGTTGAACAACGTAACCCACATTCTCCGGCATAGCAATGAAGGACACTTCCTGTTGTTCCGGCCCCCGTTCCGTCAATATACGTGCCTCCCCTCCCTGTACCGGTATCGTATCTTCTAAATGCTCCCATCTACGCACAACGTTTCTTAACTTGGATCCCAATTTAGATACACTGGTGTGCGCATCGATTAAATCCGTTAAACCCCTTTCCCTTACCGGGACGTAACCGAATCCCAAACTTAAAATTTCCCTCTGTTCCTCAGTGATATCCACAGAGGATAAGTTCACTACGTTATTTACCAGACCCGCTTTCCCACTAGTAGACTCCCCCCCCCCCCCCCCCCCTTCCGGGCCCCCCGCGCTGTGCGTTTAACCAACGGTCTAAACACCACCCGCTCCCATACTGCCCACCTTGGTATTTCACGTTCGTCCCTTTGTCTTCTGCTCCACTCCGTACTATCCTCCATCTTGCGACCCAATATGCGACCCCGCTCCATCTTATCTGCTTTCCCAATTCGGGCCAACCCTCGTAACACGTATTGGAATAAGGTTTCCCAGTCAGCTCCCGGCGTTCCGTTCCAGATATTACTCTGTATCCACTGCGTAAAGTAGTTGTACTCATAACCCCACACTCTGTACATATCCCGTTCCCGTTTATAGTAGTTATTTATATCCCTAGACAAAATTTTCTTAATGAAGTTCAAAACTAAATCAGCATAGCTCTTACTACCTCTGAGATAAGCTGCCCTAAGGTAGGCCGGTACTACAGACAGAGTTTTACATTGCTTCATGTACTGAATTTGGAGTGGGATCCTAACCGTCAGACCGTCTTCTGTTTGACTACGAATAAATTACGGATGCCGCATCGCACTCCGGTAGGTATGTTGAAAACATTCAGTCCGCGGCAAGCCGATTTTAGGGCATTCATTGTAATATAGGAAATATAGGATTTCTTTTTGGAGTTATTAACAGCCCTGGTGACTAAATGAGAAAACAAAACTGGTTCTTTATTATCAATTAATTTCTGCCACTAGGGCCATCTTCAGGATATAAATCAAACAAAACGGACAGAAACCACACCGACTACATACAGTTGCTTATATTTACTTACATGTTACAATAAAAAAATACAAAAATAGGCCTAGGTAAGTACTGAAGTAACTACAAAAAACCGCAACCCACTACACCACAGCGGTCATGTAGTACTGGTCTAGGTACCGGACCGGTACAGGACCCCGGGGTGGGGTGCTGCCCAATATCCCCTCCCTTGTAACTACGCGTAGTTCGTAGTTTTTAGGGCCTATCCTTCTTTATATTACATATACGTGACAGCAAATTGCCTAACCAGATCTATTCAAAACAATAGTAGCAACTAAACAACATTAAACAAACATGCACCTTTAATAATGACACCCCAGGGAAAAAGACCCAAACACCTATACAGTATGTATTATTTCATTATCAGTTCTATAATGTGTAATCCTAAACTAAAGAAATATACTTATGATGGCTGGTTATACCCAACATGTTCGTGGGGGCTATAGTAAATGAGCGTATTTATACTGTACAAAATACACAATAGGGCCTACAATCTGTGCGTAGTTAAGCCGCACCCTAGTTACAAATGTGACATATAACCTACGTATTATATCCCTAAAGATTTCCAAAAACGATTCCGACATTTAATTAGTATTGGCACCAAAATAAATGAAAATATACAGTATGTAAAATGAAGCATTCTTTACACTCATTGAGGAGCAACACAAAATAAAATAAATTAAATATCTCCTACGAATTTTTATATATAATATGTTTAAGAACTTAAACTGAAACCTTTAAACTAATTTCTAATAGAAATATTTACAATACATAAAAATACATAGCAATATACAGTAAATAACTGAACCAGGAAGTATAATATCCGCACAAATTTCATATTAAATATTTCATATATTATTAATATACTTGCCGACTCACCCAACGTAGGGTTATCAAATATGTTGCTTAGACGCAAAATATGTAGTAAATGAGCGTATTTATACTGTACCATAAGGTACATTAGGGTTCAAAAAATATATGTACGTAACAGTAACAGTACGTAACATATACGTACGTAATAATTAACGATTTAATGTGTTTATAAATGATAAAATCGCACGTGTCCCGCACTTTACAATGAAATGTCCCACACTTTACATGACTTTGCTGCACTTAAACTACTCCCCTGTTTCATTGAAGTTACCTACCAGCTTACTAAAGGCTAATTTATTTTCCCTACATATCTAGGAACATCACGGAACAAAAGTTTTCCCACTAACTTTACTCAATTCGCTGAACTTTAGCAAAGAATTTGACAGTTGGGAATTTCACTTTCATACGCGTCCCGCACTTTACTAAAATGTATTCTCTTTCTTAGTTCAATAATATAATAAAGAAGGCTCCAGCCCATCACCTATATATTAGTCAGTCAAGACCTATGTATGTACAGTGTCTTACTCAGTATCTATAGTTCTGCAGTTCTGTAATTCCGTCCCAACATTACATCACTCTTCTCGTTTAAACAAAGGATTATTCTAATAATAAATCCGTTATATCAGTCTTTATTATTTCTTCCTCTTCCGTGTCCCTACGATAATATTCCTCGAGTCAATATCACACCAGCCTTTTCCTTGGGATTGAGGAGGTTGTTGTATTTGGCCTGGCACTGGGGGTGTATGACACACATCCTGTCCCAATTCGTCTCGTAAGGGTTGGTTTTCTAATCCATTATTAATATCTTCATGCATACTATCACACTGTCAATATTATCATCATCAATATTATCATCCCCCTTATCTCTCTCATTTGTGTCCATCAAATTTGGTTGGATAAAACGAAATTTATGTGTGTCATATATTCGTGATCAGCAACCCAAAAAACCCATAATGGCATACAATCAGGTTGATTCGGTAATGATTTTTGATTATCAAATTTGTGCTACTTGTATTAATCGTACCGTACATTGACACGTATCCAAAAAAGCCGTAATCAACAAGGTAGGATATTTGTCAGTGTCATATTCGTGATCAGCATCCCAACTACTTGTTTTTTTCGTGCTCCAGGAGCACAAATAACTGACTAATAACTAATATAACAACATGCCTATGTTGTTATATTACACAACTCTTCAATATGTTTGATGTAGGTAGAGGAATAAACCTTCCCGATTTAATCAGCACATTCTAAATCCTCAGTAGCCAAACTGTATGGCCAATTTACCACTTTTGAAAAAGTGCTTTTGCACTTTTGGTGCTCTTTTAGTACCTATTGATAAAAAAATGAAAATTGTGCTTCTAATCTTGCTTTCGATTACTAATAATAAATTCAACAAAGCAAAAAAATGATAGTATGGGTTGATATGGTATGGATGTCAGGAACTCCTCATATCTCGCAAACTACTGGAGATTTTTATTTGTCTCATCTGAAAGAGGACATAATTTTAGTTAGGGACAAGTACATTCGACGCGCCAGACATATTGTTTCAGGGGTTCTATCTAAGGGAAATAACTGGCCCAATAAATTTTGGGGCTTTGCAGCAGCTTGGCGGGTCGTACTCTCGTACTGTATCTATAGTAGGTCATGATAGAATAAACGAACTCGTCAAATTCATTGAACTCTCCAAATTCATTGAACTCTCCAAATTCATTGAACTCTCCAAATTCATTGAACTCTCCAAATTCATTGTTTAGATAAGCTTATCTATTTTTACGGAACCCCTAAAGAGACATGAAAAAGTACTTTTTACAATCTCATACGAATGAATTACTATCTCGTACGAACGACTAACTAACTCGTGCAAACAACGAATTTAAATATATGTTGCTGAAGCAAAAAATTCAAAGTTTTACTCTGGGCTGGGAAGGATTTTTAATATGAAATCATAATATTATTTTTCCGTTTTGCTATTTTCCAGACAAGTATCACCTCTTGAATTCTAAATCAACAACTTCAGTTCAACTCTGACACATTATTATTTTACATTGAGATGTCGGCAACATATCCTATATTCCAACTAGACCAACAATCCAAATTATTTAAGCAGTTGATTCTTCGATATATTAAGGTGAGTTACATTGAGTCACAAAGGCCTCTTGAATTAATTTTGGTTTTCAGACAGGAAGAAATTTTTCCGTTTAGAATGTTAGAAATGCTCCTTAAAATTATTACTGTAGGCCTACTATTTAGTTGCATTGAAATAGTTTCAATGTTGAAATCGTTTTAAATTTCCCGCCTTTTAACACTATCTTAGTGCTAGTTTTAAATTTCCTACCCTTTTCTACTTCGTCAATTAATACATGTCGTCTGTTGGTGGTGGGTATTGTTTGGTGCATATTCGAAATAAATTAAATATTATACAGTATAAAAAAAATAACAGAAAAGAAACGTTTTAATAATATACAAAATTTATATCCAGACCTATTTAATTTCTATATTTACAGAATAATCGCGAACCCATTTGGATTATAAGAAAACAGAAGCAGAATATTATATATGTAATATTGGAATATCAGAGAAGAAAAACTTAATTATAACAAATCAACAAATTAACAAATAACATCCCAATAAAGTAATCGCAACCCTACAGACAGACAGTAGTTCCGATGTTCTAAACTCAAACTATACTAAGTATTCAAAAGAAGATCAGATCAATTGATTGAATAACACCAGTTCAATCCCGTATCTTACAGAATATTATATTCAGTTACCGAAAATATTTAATAGTATTGATGTTGAGGGCCAGTATTATAAATAGGTTTATGTAATAATTTATACTATGGGAATTTTCTAACTTTATTTATATTATAAATAATAACAACGATTTAATTAATATTCTGCATAGGGAGAGCTCGCAATTTTCGCTAAAATTAGATCTAAAATAATTAATTTATATCAGATGTAAATACATATAAATGATATAAATTTCCCTCAATTGGTTTCCATTTTAATTCGTTTTTTTGTCGAATTGATCTCATATTATCTGTATTGTGAGTATTCGAGTAATACCTGTGTATCTGCTACGTCCCTTTGGTAGACACAAACCTGGACAATCCACTAATATAAAGTTTTAATTATTACTCAGATGTTCCCATTGGTTATATTATTTAACCAATAATATATTGGTTTACAATATATTAATGGAGTTGGTTCCCATTCAGAACTACTATAATGTTATATGTTTATCTAATATATTCTAATTATCTCGGTCCCACTGGCTGGTTGTGGTTTCCCTAAAGTTACCCGACAACCCTATGTCATTGTACGTCCGTCCGTGTTACTAAACTATCAACTCTGTTTGGACAATTGCACTCCATTCTGCACTCAAAAACACCAGTTCAGCTTTTTATATCCTTATAATAAGGGATATATTTAGCGTTAATTAATTACAGCGATCAGTGGATTGGTTACAGACTAGGTAAACCTCGGGGTTCTGTATTGGATACACAGGGGGTTCGTTCCTATACTTACATTCATATGTAACACAGATATGGAACGGTGACAGGAAACCAAGTCAGATGTTCAGCTAATAATTATTGCAGCATCATCATTGTGAACTAACCCTATTCATTACTTTTTAATATTTATTTGTATAAATTCTGTTGAATTGATGTGATTTAATTGAATTGTGTGCCAGTTATTATTCTATATTTAGTTAAGTAAGTAATGTTTTCTAAAAAATATATTTATGAATTTCTGAAAGACTATTGATTATTATATTACCGATATGATTAATATATTATTAATTATAATATATTATAAATATATTACTATATATCGACCGGCCATAACATAAATAGATCAACTTGAAAGGGATACTGAACTTGGGAGAAACGAAATTGCGACAACTATAGAGAATCGGGAATCCTAGAAGGATCTCATTTCCACTGTCCGAGTTCGCTCGACCTAGTAGTAGTAGTACTGTAGTAGTAGTAGTAGTAAATACCGGTACCAGAACTACAGTAGCTTTAAATTTCAAATTTGACATTTTTTATTAACTATACATACAGGTTATTTTTGTGACGTGACTTTATAAAATATAAAAGGGTTATAAAATTGGTGACAGATTGGTGTCGAATATCGTCAAAAATATCGTTACATCATTTGTGAACGGCCGCTACGTAAGGTGTATTTCAATATCCATAAATTTCGTAGTTTGTTTAGGTTAATAAATTAATTAAATAAATTAATTGATAATTTTCGTGTCAAGATATTAACTCGCTAATATGGAGATGTGCGACGTGCTTCAAGTTACCTCCTCCCTGTCTCTCAAGATCGTTCCACCTCCCCCTCTTTAGTGGGGGAGTCAGAATTTGTGTTTTCGCTTTCAATCATTACATACAAGCGCTTTAAATAGGTATCTCTGTTGAAATTTTAACCTTTATAAAGAGGTTCGTTGGTAACGATGGGAAGATGACATTGCAGAGAAAGTAAATACAGTTTGTAATAAATTCAGAATTTATCAAAAGGAATATCTGAGATATTGGCTTTCCGCTGGAGTCGATGTATTCTATAGTTATGGGAACAGTATGTAGCTCATAAGTAGATTGCAAATATAATAAAAATACTGTTAGTACACGCAGCTATTCATATATAAAGAAAATGTTCTAGAATATCGCGTATTAATTAAATATAATAAATTGTCTGCAGCGGAAACAAATACATGCAACATTCGAATGCCCATAACTCAGCTATTTCCTAACCAAATTAAAATTTTAAAATTATATATTTGGAATCCGTATGGTTATCTTTCCTTCGCCACCAACGAATCACTTTAAGGATGAGTAATAACTGCGTTGTAACTGGTTCAGTCGGTTCAATCACCCGCGTGATAAATACTATGTTTTTACATTCAGGTCGAAATTTATTGTAATTTTATATCTGAGGAAGTGGTATTTTTAAAAATTCCTCATTATCAAGTGTCGAGCTCACTAATTGGCTGTTCCCATAGATGTTTTAGGCATTGTAGATGCGCAGTGTATATGGTCAGAGCGACCGCCTAGTCTGCCCAAATCTATTAATTTATCAAATGGGACCACAAGCCAAGCAAACAGCAACACGACAGTTATTTCCGGCTCTGCACCTGTTTGTTTGAAGGTCGCCGTCTGTGGGTCGCTACTCACTAGCTGTGATTGATAGTTTAAACTGGGTGCCGCTTTGCCAGAAGGCGGTACACATCAATTGAATATCAGGCAAACATTTAAAATATGCTCAAATAAGTAGTAGAAGAAGAGGGTCCCCACGCATACTCCTCCCTATGCTTCTTTATGGGAATTCCGCTCGGAGTATCATATTTACGGTCGTTGCCCTCTGCTATGCTATGCTATGCTATGCTATGCTGTGGCTGTGCTATGCTATGCTATGCAATGCTATGCAATGCTATGCAATGCTATGCTATGCAATGCTATGCAATGCTTTACAATGCTATGCAATGCTATGCAATGCTATGCAATGCTATGCAATGCTATGCAATGCTATGCAATGCTATGCAATGCTATGCAATGCTATGCTATGCAATGCTATGCAATGCTATGCAATGCTATGCAATGCTATGCTATACAATGCTATGCAATGCTATGCTATGCAATGCTATGATATGCTATGCTACGCTATGCTATGCTATGCTATGCTATGCAATGCTATGCAATGCTATGCAATGCTATGCAATGCAATGCTATGCTATGCAATGCAATGCTATGCAATGCTATGCTATGCAATGCTATGCAATGCAATGCATGCTATGCAATGCTATGCAATGCTATGCAATGCTATGCAATGCAATGCAATGCTATGCTATGCTATGCTATGCTATGCTATGCTATGCTATGCTATGCTATGCAATGCTATGCAATACTATGCAATGCAATGCAATGCTATGCTATGCTATGCTATGCTATGCTATGCTATGCTATGCTATGCTATTTCAACGCTTTATGATATTGTATGTATTTTATGGAAATTTGATGTAGTGATGCATTCATCACTCAATATTTCTTAGTCAACTCTCAATATATATCTTGATATATCTCAATATCTCAATAATTCGATATTACATCTGCTGCATATCAATACTTATGCTTCTTCTTTCCTGATTTCTGCTTATGATTCTTCTTTCCTGATTTCTGCTTATGATTCTTCTTTCCTGATTTCTGCTTATGATTCTTCTTTCCTGATTTCTGCTTATGATTCTTCTTTCCTGATTTCTGCTTATGATTCTTCTTTCCTGATTTCTGCTTATGCTTCTTCTTTCCTGATTTCTGCTTATGATTCTTCTTTCCTGATTTCTGCTTATGATTCTTCTTTCCTGATTTCTGCTTATGATTCTTCTTTCCTGATTTCTGCTTATGATTCTTCTTTCCTGATTTCTGCTTATGCTTCTTCTTTCCTGATTTCTGCTTATGATCCTTCTTTCCTGATTTCTGCTTATGATTCTTCTTTCCTGATTTCTGCTTATGATTCTTCTTTCCTGATTTCTGCTTATGCTTCTTCTTTCCTGATTTCTGCTTATGATTCTTCTTTCCTGATTTCTGCTTATGATTCTTCTTTCCTGATTTCTGCTTATGATTCTTCTTTCCTGATTTCTGCTTATGATTCTTCTTTCCTGATTTCTGCTTATGCTTCTTCTTTCCTGATTTCTGCTTATGATTCTTCTTTCCTGATTTCTGCTTATGATTCTTCTTTCCTGATTTCTGCTTATGATTCTTCTTTCCTGATTTCTGCTTATGCTTCTTCTTTCCTGATTTCTGCTTATGATTCTTCTTTCCTGATTTCTGCTTATGATTCTTCTTTCCTGATTTCTGCTTATGATTCTTCTTTCCTGATTTCTGCTTATGATTCTTCTTTCCTGATTTCTGCTTATGCTTCTTCTTTCCTGATTTCTGCTTATGATTCTTCTTTCCTGATTTCTGCTTATAATTCTTCTTTCCTGATTTCTGCTTATGATTCTTCTTTCCTGATTTCTGCTTATGCTTCTTCTTTCCTGATTTCTGCTTATGATTCTTCTTTCCTGATTTCTGCTTATGATTCTTCTTTCTTATGATACTGCAATAACAATAATTCAAGTAAGTTACAAACACTATAACATATTTTTTAAATTTTGCCAGACTACCAGAGGGGATCCCAGGGAGTGCATGCTTAGGGTGGTGGGTGGGTTTTTAATTATATTGGTTAAAATGGGACAGATCCACTGAGACAGTTTATTATTGCATGAATATAATAATTTTTTAATTGTATTTAGTATATATAATTTTTTTTATTAGATGTCTAATCAAGGTTACTCCAATGAGTCCGAGGCTGCAAACGCAACGAAAATACCAACTCGCCACGAGAAAGTATGCCCTATTGATTCTAAAACATTAAAATATTTAAAAGATCATCTAACATCAACACACAAAATATCACCAAACAAAGCTGGACAGTTGGTTAAGATAGCAAAACGATCCAATACGACATTAGAATCAGAGATAGTGGACCTGGAAATAAAATCGATGAAATGTAAGTCGCTTGGTGCAATCTATTAGTTGCATTTGTCAGAAAGATGGGAAAGGAGGTTAACGAAAAAACAATACATAAACTGATGGTAGATGTTAATTCTACTGAATTAACTATTGAGAAGAATTCAATTGTCAGTGGTGGTGTTTGTGTTGTGGATGATGTACGTGTGGGTGATGATAATGCTGGGCGTGTGGCTGAGAGTTCTGGTGTGTCTGTGCCATTAGATTGTGTGAGTGGAGGTACTTCTGGTGATCTTCATACATATGTAGATAAGGTTAGTGTGGTAGGTCCCTCTAGTGGGTGCAGTAATACAAATAGAACGAAATGAATCCTAGACTGTAATATTCAATTGTCTGCAGCTAGGGGGCGATAATGATTTTCTTTCTTTAAAATGCATTCCACAAGGTTTAGTTGTTTATGCTCAAATTGTTCCGACATAAATGTATTAATATTAATGTTAACGTTATCAATGCTTTGTAATTCCAACTCACAGTGAACCCTCTCTACTATGTAAGATTGATGACTTCCTGGATCAAAGAATACCCGAACCGGCATTGTCATTCCAGTTTTTGGATTAACACAATCAACTCGAGCTGTTCACAGTAGCACCCTGCTCGAGGTCCTCTCTTTATAGACGTCGTGTATATGACGTTTTCCATAGCTTCAGCCTGTAAAACTTCACTAGAAATATTACTGGAAAGACATAAATTATCGTTATTGGAATTTGATACAGAAGTTGTTGCGTTTGAAATTCTATTAGAATTTTCGCAAATTGAACTATGATGTCTACCTTTACAATGTTTACATCGACCACGGCTTTTACAAAAAGCCTTGGTATGTTTTAGTTCGATACAATTATAGCAGCGGCCTTCTTTTACGAGCAATTCTTTTCTTTTAGAAATACCAGTGACCACATCACAAGCATCTGATTTATGATTGACAGTTTTGCAATAAACACAAATTGGTCTTGATCTACAAATTCTCTTGTTCGTTTTTCAGCATTAAAAACACAAGCAGACATTGTAGGAACTGATTTATATGCTTTCGCTGTTTGTTGTTGATCTTGGTATTTATTTGCTGGTTTACAAATAGTCTTGGGTGTAGTAATTTCAATTAATTCCCTATTTTCAATTTCGTTATCTAGATATTCTAATACTTTTGCCAGATCCCTTGGATTCGTTTTGTTTTGTTTGCATTGCTGCATTGTTTCCAACCTGATTTCTTCAGGGACCTTTTCTAGTATCTTACTCGTAATTGAAATTCCCAAGCACTGTTGATCTAAACCCAGAGATTCCAAAGATCTAATGTGGACAAGACATTTGTCTAAAAAATTCCTTAATACCCTTGCATTGGTAGAGGTAACAGCATCAATGGATTCTAATTTATCCATATGTGAATCAATTATCTTTTCATTTTCTAAAAAACGATCCTTAAGCAATTTAATAGCCACCGGATAATTATCTGAAGTCAAGGACAAACCTTTGCATGATATCTTTGCTGCGCCATCTAAGGTACTATACTATGCAAGTATTGAAACTTTTTTATAGCTGGTAGATTGGTTTTGTGGACAACGGATTCAAAACTATTTCTTCTACGTTACCATCAAATTTTTGAAGATCTAATTTTGGTAAATGCGTGGAGTTATATTGGTTGATCCTGTGGCTACGGGATCAGAATGTAAAAAAAGTAGCTTCAGCTTCCTCAGAAGTTTTTACCTTAGACAGAGACAATTTTATCTCATAAATATATTTATTTAATACACTATGATAAGAATTGGCATCAAAAATCGCCTTCTAAATTTGATCAATATCAACAATTGTGTAAATATCTTGGTCTACCTTTTCAATATCCTTTTGAGTTACCAGCATAGCGTTGATGCAATTCCAGTTCGTTGAACGTGAAAGTAGACAGATCCTTGGCCATCAGTTGTGTTGCCCATGATCGAAGACCTGATCTTCTCTTCTTCCTCATGAGGGACCTACACTTAGTCTAGTATTTACTGTATTGTTACTAATTTTAATTGTAGATTCGCCTAACCTCAGTTTGTAGTGGGGTGATGTGTGAGGGCACGTATGGTTTGTTCCATACATGTCCCTGTTATTCCACAACATATTCAAAGGAAAGGAGGTGGGTAATATCGACAGATATTGATATTCCACAGGCTGTCAACGAGAAGGGAGTGCCTCTGCGACATGAGCCCTTCAATTCGAACTCATTCACACTGTTGTTCGTAGAAGGAGAGTACTTGAACGTTAGTAATTAGTTTATGAATAGATATAAACAGCATTGCTATTTTAGCATTGATATGTAATGTTTCCTAAATCAACTGTGGGGCGAGACACGTAGTCGGCGAGCCTTGGCATACGGTTCATATAGGGCAAATGGGGCATGTCCGTCTGTCTGTCTGTCTGTCTGTCTGTCTGGTAAATGTTTGAACGCGAATTTCTCGGCATCGCTGGTTCGGAATTGAACCAAACTTAGTAGGTAAGTAGTAGAGAGAAAGTTTAGAAAGTTTGTAAAGTTTGGTGAAAAATCATGCAGTCTGTCGTCAGCTACGACAGTTTATGTGGTTTTTAGAAAATGTTAAATTTCTCGGGAAGGCCTCATTTTCCTGAGCTGAAATTTTGGTGGCCTGTAGAGAATCATGAAGTCTATCTTTTACGAAATTGAAAAGTTAAGACATTTAATTGGGGATCCGCTAGAGACTCAGAAGTAATGACATAGGCCTACCGGTACGGTACTGCTGTACAGTGCTGCACTGGTAAGTACGAAATTGCAGAATAACAATTTGACACCACCTAGCGGATTAACATATGATTGTATATCGAATGAATACATTTATAGCATGGGATATGGGGTCCAAACTAGACATGCCCCATTTGCTCTATATGAACCGTATACCAAGGCTTGCCGACTACGTGCTGCGCGAAGTCCCCACGAACGTGTATGTATAGACAAATGGAATAAAGGTTCAGTAATACTTTGCGAGTTGAGTTGACTACCACATAATTTTTCGTATTTGCAAAAAGTAGGCCTACTTCATGATAATTCACTTATGATAAAAATTTTTAAGAATATACAATTAATGTTTTTATATTAAATGAGGCTGTTAGTAGGACGCCTAATGCTGAATATTTTAATTACCATAATAGAACTTTTGAAAACGTACATTTATCGAAATTGATTAAGAATATCCGACATAAGTTTTCACACCTACGCCTGCACCAATAGCTACGCCCACACGCTACTGCATACATGTAAGCGTAAGGTCCCTATTACATGGTATGCAAATTCTAAGCCAAATTATTTACAGTTATATTAGTCGTCTGATAATTTTTTTTAAGGCTAATATGAGTTGGATGCTTACTTATAGTAGTAATAGTAACAATATTAAATAGTAGAACTTCGTATAATTATATTATTAAACTTCCTTCCAATATAGTGTATTGATCAGAGGATTAGCAATGAGGAGCTTCGTGCTCATGATCAAGCGGAGGTCGCTCGCTACGGGGGAGGATGGGATATCTGTGGCTGGTCCAAGTCGTCGACTTCGACGGTGGATGAAATGGGTCAACGGGTCTTTGAGCCGCCGAAGTTGCATATAACGAGTGTGTCTCCAACACAACAGTTTGGTTTCAGGCAGTGGGCAGGTATGCAAATGCAATTTAAAATGTGAATATCATTCACACTAAATTTATAATTCACTTATTTAGAGTATAGCTTGCAGTAGCCATATTATTTTATTTATTTTATTTGTATTTTTAAAATATTGTATTTGTATAAATTTTTTAACGCTATACTTCCGAGATAAGGCAAAATACCATATCTTGAAAATTGTCAAAAATTGTCTTTACCGCCATGTTCATTGGGAATGCTGCAATGAATGTTAGTTAATTTTATTAATAAAAGTTTTAAAAATTAATAAATTATTTTACAGTTGTTTTTTTTGATCATCGACATGAAATTTATTTTGGTTTGTCTGTTTCTCCGTTAGTATATTTTTATTAAACTATATAAATATTTATCACCCACCCCCCTACCTCCCACTATTATTATCGAGATACTTTATGTACGACTGTCCAGTTGCGAAAATGTATGTGTGATTTTGGTGTATTATTTTATATGTACTAGCAGCCTCGCCTAACTTTTGAGATATGTGTGAATATACCCCTTTCAAATGTAGAATTATGTCACTACAACTCTTTCCCATCTCCTCCCCATTTTTTGAGTTAGGATATTTCCGACTACAATTTCCCTCTTAAGTGTTACTGCTGTGGTAGATCCGAATACATACCGTATTCGGTATGTATACGCATATTGTTGATATGTTTGACAAAATTAAATAAAATATGTCTAATAGAATCCACATAATCAAGACATGTCTGTTCATACACACGACAGTGCTGTGGTGGTGCTGGTGGCACCTACTACCAGTAAAAGTAAACCACATAATGGAGTCTACCTTATGTGCTTGGCTTCCCAGAGAGAGATAGACACTGGTTGGATATGAACAATACAAGGCCAATGTCCACTACGTCAAGATACAAAGAAGCAAGGTCTATGCAGCTATGCTTGAGGGCCAGATAATGTATGATAATGTACACCACAGAACTCATTATTTACATGTTTGTTTGATTTAAACAAGAATCCAATTTTATAATATTAAAAAGTAGCATTCACATATTTTTTGTTAATTGTTTTCCGTAATGAAATACTTAGTTACGTCTGAATTTATTATTAATAGTACAATCCATTCTTGGCATCCAGAAAGTTTTCAACTACAAACAGCTTATGAATTCTAAATTAGCTAATCACAGGCCTTGGTTACTAAGTTGGATTCATTGCATTTTTGTTTTTTTTGTGTGCTTTGTAAGTTGCACATGTGTTCGCAACACAGTATTCTTTGTTTGTTGGGTGAATAATTTTTTACCTTTCCATGGGACAACCCGTCTTGCCGCACGCAGTATGTGATTCATGTTCATCAAGATTAGTCGTGGCTGTATCCAATTGTGCTTGTTGTTCTCTGGCCTGTGGGTATTCCCTTTTCTTTATGATTTCATAGTATTTTTTCCTCTTTTTGTTTACAAAGTCTTTGTAGTCCTTAAGTGATGTATATAAATCAATAGTCAATGGACCGCACAAGCTAAAGGCTCAAATACATTTTTGTCTGTCGGATTGTTTATAATGCCTGTCTTCAGTTTTTCTATTAAGTATGACTTTCTGTTTCCCCAGCTGTTCCGCCTTTGAACTGTGTGTAAGTGTCCCCTTACATGTCTGGCTCGATGTTGTCTAGAAAACAAATTTTCATCATTTACATCGACAATGCAGAAAGTCTGTGGGGGGGGGGGGGGGGTTTGCCGTGGACTTAAGGGGATGGGCAACTTTCAGGACATGTTTGTCCTGAAATGTTGTTCCTGTTGCAGGACATCACTACCGATCGTCTGGTCTATGTTCTGCCACACGTATTTTCGTCGTGGCAGTTCACGTCGCTCTTTTTCACACTAAACCAGATGAGAGTAAGTGTTTTTAAATTTAGGCATATGTATTATAGTTGAAAACAATAATTAAACCTATTCAAAAATGATAAATAAAATTCACGCTATCAGACTCGAAGTAACAGGTTATTTTAGATTTAATTTTCAATATCTTTTGTTTTAAATTTAAATTTATGTAATAATTATGAAGTTTTGTCCACCCGGACAATTGCAACCCGAACAATTGCGACCCAATCATAAATAAATAGTTATAAAACATTATAGATTTCAAATAGATTATATCAATAGCTAGTAAAAAAATATTGCATGAACAATGTTAACAATATAGGTAGGTTATGCCGAAACAATTAATTTTAATTCAAAACATTCCAGAATATCTAATTGCGAATAATGTAGGGCCAACCACTCCCTTTTGTTCAAATGTAGCTACAATGTCCTCGTCATTGATCTCATCAACGTTGAACATATCTACTTCCATTTCGGGATTCGAGTCGGGAGGGGAATATGTTGGAGGATTTCCAACGGTGGATGTTCTCTACACCTATCCTTAATATGTGGTATAAATTATGTAGTTATATTTACGTCATAAAGTTTCATTTTAATTCATTAATTTACTTAATTAATATAAAATACAAATATAAAATATAAAAATAAACAAAATATAGAAATAATTACAACTATTTTATGCAGATTATGGATAACGCGGTGATTGGGGAACATCCCTTCGAAAGGAGGTCCTTCAATGGGCTGATAAGCGCTTGGCTTCTAACGGGTGATGAACCAGTCATGGATGACAAGTGGTCATCGTCACTGTATTGAATTTAACAAAATGCGAAACGCCAGCAAACGTACGAACATTTCCATGGAGAAACGGTTCGACAGAACGATAGTATTGGCAAATGTTGGGGGTAGTATTGCCCTCCTGTTTACCACAACATTGGCGAGGCCTGCAAACATTCTTAGATTTGATGACATGGGGATTGGATCGACAGTGGCTGTTTTGGAGCCCGAATTTAACGGGGCATTTTTCATAAAAGATAATAGTAATCCTATTATCAAACGTCCATGTTTTATGGACACATAACCTCACCTTTTGGGTAAGTTCCTATGTAATTCGTGGACTTTTGATTTTTATGACCCACCCTAATGCAGAGGCTCCAGGTTCAGCAACTACAGTCCCGCTCACCAACAGAGTGCCATCGGATCCTATCGGATCCAACACACTCTGACAGCTTCAAACAAGCACAATGCGGAGATTTAGTACTGTTTGATTCTGTTGGAGAAAATATTTCCAACAAGTTTAGTCTGTTGGAGCCCATCTGAATCTGTCTGAAATCCATCTGAAAGTGTTTGAAATTTCTGTTGGATGTTGTTGGAAGCTATCTGAAGTTGTTTGAAATTGTCTGAAGATGTTTGAAATTGTCTGAAGCTGTTTGAATTTGTCTGAAGCTGTTTGACGCCATCGGAAATTGTTGGAATTTACCAATGCCTTACAAAAGTGTAGTTCGTTAACAAAATGTCAATCACTTTTACTCTCAATTTGAAGTGATTGTGAGGGTGTGCTATTGTCAATTATAAATCGAAACAAAGATTTGTTTCATTTAACAATTTTTATTTACATAATTATGTCGTTAATTATATCAATTAATTAATTAGCATGCAGAAAGGAATATTAATTCCTATAATATAAATTCCGATAAATGAATATAATAACACCAACACGTTTTTAATTCCTTAATTAGAAATGTAAATAATGCTATAATATATTAGTTTCTTTGACGTAGGGCAATAAATACTGCACATAAACAGATATAAACACAAACAGATTAAGCAAACAGTAACTATAATTTTACAATGAGTGAAAAAAATATTTTTGGTAAATTTTATTAGTTGTGTTGAAAGCGCATCGAAATAGAAATGTTTGCACGTAATACTTCTAATCCAACTATTTTTCGCGCACCTACCCTATTTGAGTAAATTATATTCACACACTCAAAAGTTATTGCAACTTTAGTCTCTGCAAGGCGAACTTCGAAACGGACTCAATATCCAATATTGGTTTATGTTGTTAAGCGGTTCCTTAGTTACGTAAGAAATATTCGAGTACATTAAATTATTTAACATTGAGTAAGGCAGTTCACTAAGGAGTTCATAATTTGTTTTGCTCATTTGCAGAAACTATGGAAGCAATACAGTAAAATTACTACAGTTCAGTTTATTTTGTAACACAATATCGCTCTATCTTACATTAAATAATTGAGCATCCAAAAGTACCAATTTAAGAATAAAATTACGTATTACATTTTGAATATTTAATTTAATTATTTATTTAATTAATAATTTATTTTGAATATTATCACTACCCTTTGGGTCGAAAGACCCCCCTAACCCTTCGCAAGGGAGGGTGGTCGTAGGGATGGGGCCCAACGCCAACATATCGTGATAGTTTGTCACATTGGAGGGGGAGGGAAGGGGGGGGGGGGGGGTGATAAAACGTGGCTGTTAATGTTAAATGTGAATGAATATCATAAAGTAGTATTGAACAACATAATAGATTAGTTACAGAATTGGGAATGTGAAGGCCCTTACATGTTTTCACGTAACTGCCATATTATGATGTAATTAATGTATATCCGCCATTGCCGTACTGTTGTTATGTAAAAGGTAGACCTAATCACACCAGATACTAATTAAAATAATGT
Source organism: Nemertoderma westbladi (assembly GCA_032718475.1). NCBI lineage: Eukaryota > Metazoa > Xenacoelomorpha > Nemertodermatida > Nemertodermatidae > Nemertoderma > Nemertoderma westbladi. The sequence goes on along the minus strand of JAUCBJ010003511.1, from coordinate 14,119 downwards.
CTTAATAACCAATTATATTCATTCATACAAGAAGCAATGTAGCCAATTAAGGCTGTGATTGACAAATTAACTGCACAATTAATTGACAAAACAAAAATCAAACTAGTACAGATCATATCCAAACCTGTATAAATATAAATAAACGCAACGATATAATTAACACAATGTACGTACACTATATTAACTGCAGAGGGGGAGACTGTTCTCTCCCGCGAAAAGCAAAATATATCTATCAGTATTTTAATTAATGTAAGTTAACGAAATTGAGCCTTATTCGAAGAAATTCTACATGGGCATTTTGGACCTATACCGCGGCTGCTTGGCTCTTGTATTTTGGTAAAGCTCTATTGTATGGCTCTGTTTAGACCAACCCAAAGCGACATTAGTATGTGAACACAGAATTCCATTCCCCATTCATTTCAATGGTAGCCAACTTGGCTTTCTTGTATTGGGGGTAGACCACTGGTTAGCTTTCTGCTATTGTGTTATACAAAGATAGCGACAGGAATAAAGAGAAATACCGACCTCACTAATGGGCTGTTCCTTCAGGTCGGCTTAAGTTACAGTGTGAATGTTCACGCTCAAGGGCGCCGCCAGTGGCCAGTCCACGTCGTTATTGTGGCTTTATGTATGGAGTTCCTTTAGTAGTTTCAAACGCTTTCACTCTGTCTGCGCGCAAGAAGATGGGAGTTGAGTTGGAGTTGTGTGTGGGTGGAGTGATTGACAGGTTGTTGGAAGTTGTCTGATTCTGTTTGAAACTGTGTGAATTTGTTTGAAGCTGTCTGAATCTGTTTGAAGTTGTTGGACTGTTAGAGTTTGTCTGAAAGTGTTTGAAGCTGTTGGATCCGATCTGTTCAGATCGGATCCGATGGCACTCTGTTGGTGAGCGGGACTGTAGGAATGATGGGAATATAATTTCAACATCAGTTTACATTTATCGAGGGATAAATGTAGTGTGCAAAAATTTGTGTGTTACTTTTCTGCTCTTGCTGTTCTTTTTGCTTGCTTTATTTACTTACAAGGCCTATTTCCATTCCACTATCACTACACTCGTTACTTACATTCCACTATGCCTTGTACACAGCGATCACTGCAGAACCGTTTTATTCATCTAACATTACTTATCTAGACCTACAACACCTAGGCTCCTGTACATCTAATCACCAAAAACACATACTACTAGCTCTGGGGACTCGCATTTCCGGAGCTTAACTGATCACTACAATTTCTGAACTGGCACCTACTGCTATATCACTTATTACAAACCACCTAATACTAAGAACTACATACAAACTCTATGCCAGTTCCAACATCTAACTAACTATTACCATAGTTCTGCTGTCCCTAAACCATGCCCAACATTCTTGCGTGTCGGGGGCAATGACCTTTACAACAGTGTGGAGATACATCTGAAATTGCAGGCGCCATCAGCATCACTGCATTCCATACTGTTACAGGATCAAGCATCGCTTGGCTTGAGTAATAGCCTATAATAGAGGTGAGTAATAGCCTCGACTTGGGTACAACCTACCGGAGGGGCGATTTCCAACACTCGAGGAATACATATTTCCTGCACCATAATTACCTCTCTGATATATCTCTGAAAATATCTTTAAATAAAATACCAGTAACCATTCTAATATTTAAAAAGTAGTTGGGGAGAGTGGGGAGGTTTGGCACGTTCGATCCATCTCCCGAAGTTTATCCCATGAGTCTTTAACATTGGCCTCACTCGCACTGCGGTCAGGCGTGTCATGCCGATTCTTCAGCTCGCTACCCATCTCCTCTCTCGTAAATAGTAGGACTTTAGCCTTCCAAATCTCCTCCGCTGTGAAATGTTTAAGACAGGCTGCACTCCCGACCTCATAGGTACAGGTAGAAGTGCATTGTAGGAGAAAGAACAAGAAAGGATTAAGTATGATTACCGGAGAACTGGCACTAAGATCCACCTCATCGTCTACCTTATTCTCTGCCCACTGGGTATTAGTGTCAGTGGGTGGCATATCTATATCTGATACACTGGAGGAATCTGATATACTTTTATCATTACCAGTACCGTTACTGGTACATTTATTTCTAACAGATTGGTCAATAGAAGAATTACGTCGCTGACTGACAGGGACAGCATTGCTGTCAGGAACAGAGTGCAGCAGTTATGGTTATATAGTTGATTCTCTTATTAATGTATTATATTATTAATATCAACACATATTTTATATCAATGGTACCACGCTACATATTTTACATTGTTACTAATAGTTTTTCAAATTTTACTGTATTCATTCGCTGGAGTACTCATCGCTGCTGAATAATTTGTCAGATAGAGGATGGCAACTACTGATTAAGTCTCTATCATTGTCATTAGAGTCATTGATGCGCCCATGTCATCTTTAATGGTGTAAACAGACTGGTCAATGGTTAATCTATCGGAATATGCAGGATCGTTTGGCATGTCGATTTCCCCAATGGTGGTTTGGCTATCAATGCCAGCATCGCTACATTCCCCCTCACTTGTGGTATCGCCCTCAATATCCAATAAAACAAACGAACCACCCCATGGTGGAAGATGACGCCGAATATTCTCTGAGAATGACCTCCTTTCATATCCCGGTTGCTGGCCGAAAGGTACTGACATGGTGCGCTGAAAATATTCCCAGTATGGCGGGAGAGTGGTGAAACACATTAAAATTATTATTGATGTTGAACCATTTTATCACATTGGCATTGTTACCAATTGCTGCTACCTTTGCGAACTCTTCAGCATTGTGGACTTATTGCACTACACTGGTTTATTGCCAGTGATACGCCACTTTTAATATTGGTGCTGATGCCGTCCAATGCCCCTTTACCATGATGAGATGCAGAAAATTCCCAGTTTATATTGATATTATGGCACCTCTCTAGCCAAAGAATTGAGGCAGCTATTATATATCTGTTCTTGAACTGACTATAAGGCCCATCCGAACAGATGGTGATTTTAGTCACCATTGGGATATTATTAATCATCTTCCCTATTATGGTATCCAAGAAACAGATGATTGTTTCCTTACCGTGGGCCTTCTCTTCGGATATTACAATGGTGCTTTCTGTTCAATTTTGCAACCACATCGCTGTTGTAAATATCTTAATCGTCTCCATATTCCAATGGGCACTCTGTGCCTCATCCTGGTAATAGCAGGGAAAGTTGGTGGTGAAGTCTACCTGCAATAAGGCGGATGTTGAAACAACCAAAACTTATCAACAACTATCTGCTTGCGTTGAAACGTTTGAAGTCTATACGCCAGCGTTTGTTGCGTGATGAGAAGGCCCATATGCAATGCAACACCCAACTTCAGACATACTTTGAAAAGGGTTACTCCATGAGGATGATAAACCCAGAAGTTGTTACTGACAAGACGTACTACCTTCCACATCACTATGAACGACATCCAGATACACTAAAAAGGTGCGCGTGGTCAATGACTGCACTGCCCTCTTTCAGGGGATGTCCCTTCAGGGATGTACAATAATACTAAAACATTATGATTTTAATGTTATTAAATGCATGGTATTATCTTGTAATAGGCCTACATAGAGTTTCCATATAAATAATGTTATTTCTATAAATGCAATAACTGATTACATCTGAACAAAATTGGTGCTGTTTGTTTTATAATATAATAGAGTAAGAATTGTTGAAAACGCTATTTATTAATATTTTAATCATAATGTGAATAATAATGTTAGCATTATGTGAACACCCATTTAAAACAGTGAAATAAACCCACAACGCAATGCTTTTATCTTATAGCAAATATATCTAACAACTGTAATATATAATAATGTCTGGTGACCCGTAATGTAGTGCTAAGCTGCTAACCTCGTAGGTATAAAAATATAACTTTCCGATACCCAATAGGGAATCTACAGTATTACAATTTTATTATTATTTTTGCAAGAAACAATTAAAACAATTAAAATGTATAATTATAGGTAGGCCTACAGTATGCTGCATTAGTATACAGTATATTAATATGTTCAAGTCGAATCAATCTAGTCGGTCTCTAATCTAGTCGGCATCGGTCTCCATCACCACCACAGCTACATCCATCACCTCTGCTTCCAACATCCCCTACCCATCCACAACCAGAAGCATCGGTACGCAAACCACGGAGAGCAGGCCGGAAGTGGTCACTCCGTATCTGCAGTGTAAAAGATCCCCACTTACTCCACCAAAGCCTTTGTTAAGTAAATGTGTGAGTAAGCCTACCTACCGCTAAAAGATCCCCACTTGCTCCACCAAAGCCTTTGTTAAATAAATGTGTGAGTAGGCCTACCTACCGCTAAAAGATCCCCACTTGCTCCACCAAAGCCTTTGTTAAATAAATGTGTGAGTAGGCCTACCTACCGCTAAAAGATCCCCACTTGCTCCACCAAAGCCTTTGTTAAATAAATGTGTGAGTAGGCCTACCTACCACTAAAAGATCCCCACTTGCTCCACCAAAGCCTTGTTAAATAAATGTGTGAGTAAGCCTACCAGCCTTATTAAATAAATGTGGGCGTAGGCCTACCTACCACTAAAAGATTCCAACTTGCTCCACCAACGCCTTTGTTAAATAAATGTGTGAGTAAGCCTACCAGCCTTGTTAAATACATGTGTGAGTAAGCCTACCAGTAGGAATCGGTAGTACAGGGAGTAATTTCATAAAAGTTGTTGAAAGTAGTTGATCAATAGCTCATTCAAAAGGTATTTTTATGCTGATTCCAAATATGTACTACTTTTCAGCTTTTAGTGCAGTCAAAATGAGCACACAGCGATTGAAAATATGTAAGCTCAATCAGAAGCGGTCCATGGTATAATATAATTAAGCGATAGAGTGAATTCTCACTGTAGTGTGGGAATAGTTATGAACGCAAATAAAACATGAATATTGGGATTTAACATTTGTAATATTTTGTACCGGTATGGATGTAATATATTTAGATTTATTAGTACTACAATTATATGAGTTTGACATCTTTATTTTGTAAGCCCAGAACAATAAAATCCTTTGAATAGGGCATTTATTGTATCATGGTTGAAGAGTTTAAAGTTAATTGATCTTACTGATGTCGAAAGATCCCACGATCCAACAACATTTATAGGAATAATTGAAGATTTGTGATCGACTGGATATCAGATGGTGAAGGGTATCTCTGCTTAACATCACTAGCTTCATCGATTCGATTAAGATGTTCAACCTTATATCCATCATATACTGTATAACAATGAGAAACTGGTTCTGCATGTAAAATATCGTAATATGGTAATATGCCTACTGTATAGTAATAAAGTATAGTGACTCATAATGCAATATTATGATAATGTACTGTAGATAAATAACAAGTTAATTACAAAAAATATCATTCCATTCTCGATATTTTAATTGAAGAAATGGGTATTTAGTGCTAATATTATTACTCCCGAATATATATAATGTAGTTTTAATAATAGGAAATTGAAGACAATCATTTAATTTTCCAAAAGTTTTTCTTTAACGCACGGGGACTATTGGATTCTGGAAAGGGAAGGATTGAAGAATCAATTTATAAAAATTATACATATCAAGTTTTACTAAATAATTTTGATAGGGCATGACCGACCAACTAACTGGATTAATATCCCGCATCAATGTTAATTTCTCAATGTAGGGAAAGGGGCAGGTTACTGTGGCACATTATTTTAACCAAAACAATAAACTAAACACAATTGAACAGGTTACAGTTTTATTTTTGAGAGTATTCATCTGTTATTTGCGTCCAATTTCCCCTGGAGAGGGATGAATTTCTATTACGTCCAGTTTTCCTCCTTTATCTTAATACATATGGTAAAATAACGATTATATACCGAATGTAATACTATAATTAACTAAACTACTTCGTTCTTGAACTTACCCCTTCCAGTTGTAATTGCGTGATATTTATGTTGAATCCCGAGACTTCTTCTGAATGAAGAGATATCTCCTTTGTCGGACATACCGCCGTTGGTTCTATCACAATGGTACAAGGGCTGTTCGCTTCAACCAAGGGGATGACTCCCTGGGATTTATTCCCGCGGTAGGCCGGCTCCCATATTTTCACAACCTGCCCGATACCCACATCGCGCGTGAAAAATCTATTACTTTCGGCGTTCCCATGGTTTATTACAGCGAACGTTTGCACTGTCGAAAAATCCCTAAAACCATATAAATTAATTGAAGTGAAAGTTCAACATTAAAGACATAATAACGGAAATCAGTCAATGCGCTATATAGTATAAAATACAATTTTGTTCATAAACGAAAACATATAAAATATTTTGTCACCAAAACAAAAACATACTGAACTCACACAAATGAACATAATTTAGTATATACACCCGGAGCATAGTCCTACTTTTAATTAAAAACATTTACCGATAAGAGCATTTTGAAATCCGACTCAAGCATAATTTCCTAAACCTGTCTGTTGGACGTCCTGTTAGTTTACATACATTTAAATGGCAGTGATTTTTTATGTCCTTTTATTTGACTTTTTTTGTCCTCCTTTTTTTACGAATTGTGCATAATGACTTTTGTTGTCCTTTTAATGACTCCTTTCAATGACTTTTAACGTCTCCACCCACCATCCCTTAGTCGCTACAACACCGCTATTTACTTCTATATTTAGCGACTAAATTGGTGCTAAAATCCCGCTACTCTCAGCTAGTTTTAGCTCCTCTATACGCTAAAGTGGCGCTAAAACCCCGCCATCTATTAGGTCGATTTATTCATACGCTAAAGTGACGCTAAATCAAGGATTTTTCCAGATATTTAGTGGATATTTTCTCCAGAGAATTGCCGGATACCATTATCCAGCTATTAGCTGGATATTAAAACGCTAAAAACCAAGCTAGCGGGGTTTAGCGGGGTTTAGCTGGATATTATCCGGATATTAGCCGGATGTGTCTTTGCCGGATGTATCTTTGCAACATTAGATTTTTGGAGGATGTAAAGAATAAAAAAAAGGACAAAAAAAAGGATTTAAACGGACAATAAAAATTATTGCGCATTTAAATCAATAACAATTATTATATGGAATGAAATACTTACATTAAATATATCATCGTATTATATCCCAAGTTTGGCTTTTTGGAATATCCTCCCTCCTTGGTGGTTTTAGTGTTAAATCTCTTCGCCGGTGTTACTATGTGCATGATCCTTGCTTCGAGGAACCTTCCCTCCATCAATGTCCTCCGCTGAATCAGAGTGCGCAGATCGACGATCTGCCTATGAGCAGCCATTCTCTGAAACGTACAATATTAAAAACATTATCAAAGTTTTATCATACGATTACTGTTGTCACGTAACTTGTGTTTTGGCATGGTCACTGTTCAGCCCAGATTTTTTTATTATGCTACATCAAAAGTATCTAACCGTTCTAAAAATTTTGTCTACTAAACACACATACAAAAATTCAAAAAAAAATTACCAAGCCATTGCTGAGATATAAGCGTCCAAAGATTAGACCGACCGACAGACAACATGAGTTTGAGATGGTACCCTTATGCTAAGCTCGCTAACTTTCGTGGCTAGCCCCACATACTGCATGGCATGCTTATTTGTCTTACTGTAGGTTCACCTAAAAAAATAATTTAACAAACTTAAAACGCGTGGGTATTATGTAGGATCCTGGTCTGTTAATCGAATAAGTATGGTATTCGCACTACTACACTTAAATTAGGTAACAATGTGTGCCAATAAAACAATCTTTAAATATTAATGAACTTACAGTAGGAAATGTTAAACCTTTTCTTGTAATGTTTATATTAGTCAGTATATTATATATTTATAGATATGTACGTACATTCTATATGTATATTGATATTCTATATTTATTATATTAGTATAATATAAATTATTTGTTTTCGAATATTAAATGGCATTAGAAAATATGTAAATATAATATTATTATATTTATTAATATATATATATTATATATTTTAATATTAATTATATCTACATATTTTCTAATGCCATTTAATATTCTATAACAAATAATTTATATTATACAAATATAATAAATTGTAGTGGCCATATATATATATTAGGGGTCATCGAACCTGAATTGAACTAATACTGTTGTACCTTACTGCAGTATGCACCTATCACTGCACACTGTGCACTGTACTGCTGTATCAGCCTTCCTACCTTCTGCATGTCACTGTGTCATATTATATTTTACTGTTTTACTTCATACTTACTGACTTATGTAAATATTAAACGTTGAGAGACTGCGCTCTCTACAAAATATAGAATATCAATATACATATACATATAGAATGTACATATCTATAAATATATAATATAGTGACTAATATAAACATTACAAGAAAAGGTTTAACCCAATTAAACCCCGGGGGGGGGGGGGGTCAATATGACCCCCCCCCCCCCCGTGGTTTTTTTATTATAATTCTGTAACAAACGCAGTTGGGAATCTGAAATTTTATAAATTTTCCTAAAAATCTATTGTCTTCCTAGTAGTGAAAACCGTTTTCAAAAATATTGGGTACTTTTCGAGTTATAGCACCATTTTTTAACCCTACTTTTGGCACTTTTTTTGAGACGTTTCTTGAAAATTACATTTCATTAAATATGAATTGTAACATCTGTATTTTTGATTTACACCGGTTTTTTGGTGTTAGAAATTTGATGGAATTCATATAAATTGATTTAGATATGTCAAACTTGTATTTTTCGGTGGGTGCCAAATTTTGGTGCCAGCACCAAATTTTGAAATAAGTCAATTTTGTAAATTGATCGTTTGAAACTTGTTTTTTACGCAATTGGGGTTTTTTGGGATTCTGGATTCGATGAAATATATACGAGTTGCACCAAGCGTATCAAACTTGTATTTTTCGGTGCTGTGTGCAAATTTTAGTGCTAGCACGAAATTTTGAAAATCCATTCAATAGATAAAATTGCTTGTGACAATTTATTTCTTGCGTTCTAGAGGTTTATGGCTTTACTGAATTCAATGGAAAATATAATTATCGAACTAGACATCTCAAACTTGTATTTTTCGGATGTGGGTGCAAAATGTGGTGCTAGCACCAAATTTTGAAAACCATCAAATATATCAATTGATTGTGTCACCTTGTTTCTTGCGTTATACGGGTTTGTGATGGTTCTGAATTCAATGGAATCAGTAAAAATTTCATAAGAGTTCTCAAACTTGTATTTTTCGCCGGTGGGTGAAAATTGTTGTGCCAGCACCAAATTTTGGAAAATATGCAAATTTATAAGTAGATAGTATCACCTTGTTTCTTGCGTTATACGGGTTTATGAGGGTCCTGAATCCGATAGAATCAATAAAAACAGCACTGGACATCGCAAACTTGTACTTTTTGGTGATGGGTACGAAATTTGGTGCTAGCACCAAAATTTGCCAAATTACAGCGAAAAATACAAGTAGCAATGATCTGGCATATTAGAAATGTATTCCATTAGAATCAGCGCCCTCGAAAACCTGAAAATGTGAATTTATAGCATCGTATAAGTGAATTAAAAATTTTGTGTTCTAACTGAAAAGTTCTGGTTACTTGTTTTTTTCATTGTTTTCCTACGCAGAGAGGACTAAGCAGCCATTTATAGTAATCATATCATTTTTTAATATTTTCCAATGTATTTTGCACCCCAGAAAACCTGTATTGAAAAATAATTATCCGAAAATGTAACTTTCAAATTTGGTGAAAATTGTGCACTACTTGTAATTTTGGTGCTGCAATATAACCACCCCAGTACATTTTTTCGAAAATTTTTTTTTCGGTCGGATCCAGACAAGTGATACCTACGTACAAACAAAACATCAGACGTTTTCGTAAATATTTGTAGATTTTAGAGGGGGGGGGGGGGGGGGGGGGGGAGGGTCAATATGACCCCCCCCCCCCCGGTATTTGTACAGCAATTTATAGCCCGGTACTAATAGGGTTAACATTTCCTACTGTAAGTCCATTAATATTTAAAGATTGTTTTATTGGCACACATTGTTACCTAATTTAAGTGTAGTAGTGTGAATAACATACTTATTCGATTAACAGACCGGGATCCTACATAATACCCAGTTACTAATTTCAGTACCCAGTTACTAATTTCATTACCCAGTAACTAATTTCAAGACTCAGTTACTTATTTCAGTACACAGTTACTAATTTCAGTACACAGTTACTAATTTCATTACACAGTTACTAATTTCATTACACAGTTACTAATTACAGTACCCGGTAACTAATTTCAGTACCCTGTTACTAATTTTATTACATAGTTACTAATTTCAGTTCCCAGTTACTAATTTCAGGCCCCGGTTACTATTTTCTGTCCCCAGTTACTGATTTCAGTATCCGGTTGCTATGTTCAGTCCCAGGTTACTAATTTCAGTACCAAGTTACTAATTTCAGTCCCCGGTTACTATTTTCAGACCCCGGTTACTAATTTCAGTACCCGGTTACTATTTTCAGTCCCCGGTTACTAATTTCAGTACCCGGTTACTAATTTTAGTAGGCCTCAGTTAGTAATTTCCAGTAACCAGTTACTAATTTCAGTACCCAGTTACTAATTTCAATACCCAGTTACTAATTTCAGTAACCAGTTACTAATTTTAGTAGCCAGTTACTAATTTTAGTACCAGTTACTAATTTCAGTACCCGGTTACTAATTTTAGTAGGCCTCAGTTACTAATTTCAGTAACCAGTTACTAATTTCAGTACCCAGTTACTAATTTCAGTACCCAGTTACTAATTTCAGTAACCATTTACTAATTTCAGTAACCAGTTACTAATTTTAGTACCCAGTTACTAATTTTAGTACCAGTTACTAATTTCAGTACCCGGTTACTAATTTCAGTAACAAGTTACTAATTTTAGTACCCAGTTACTAATTTTAGTACCAGTTACTAATTTCAGTACCCGGATACTAATTTTAGTAGGCCTCAGTTACTAATTTCAGTAACCAGTTACTAATTTCAGTACCCAGTTACTAATTTCAGTACCCAGTTACTAATTTCAGTAACCAGTTACTAATTTCAGTACCCAGTTACTAATTTCAGTACCCAGTTACTAATTTCAGTAACCAGTTACTAATTTCAGTAACCGTATTGGCCTGATGGCTACAGCTGTTATTGAAAAGTGTAGATAATGTGTTTCGCCGCGATCCGGTGTTTCAAGTATTGAAACTTTTTGGCTGTGGCTAGGTGCACAAAGGGTCCGGATATTCTCCTGGGATATCCACCCTCAGGCTGTTAACCTTAGGGAGCCTTCGGGCCGCCTTTGGGCTAATTTGTGCACTGACCATTCAAATATTAAGGAACAGTGCAAAGGATCACCTTCTAAGATTAGGCAACAGCCCGACTTACATTGGTGTTTAATGATTAGTGACACAGTGATATAAAGAAATAATATTCGAAGACAAAGGGACTGACATCCATAGTCAGAAACTCCGCGGAGAATTAGTATTAGATAATACTGAAAGACTAAACCCGAAACTCATACTTTATGTGTGCGATTCACGGACCTCTGGTTGAACACAGAGAACTGACTAGCCAGAAAAGCTAAAAACCCGAAAGGGCTATTTAAGGGGATATACCCAACCATAACGCGTGTAAACCTTGCCTCTGCAAGGTGACCCTTAAACACATTACTGCAGACGACGCTGAAATAACATGACATGTCATACAAGAGCAGTGAGGAAGGCTCGGACGAGCAACCACCACCCTCACCTTTGACAAGGGAACACACTGGCACACCAAGGGCCGAACTAAGCGGCCCTCTAACAGTTCAGACTCTGAGGAAGAGTGAAGCGAATCCTGTCACAAGACAATTCCACCCAGGGAACCGGTTATATCATCTAGCTGTCCTCTTAAGCTAGTCGAAAAAGTATGTAGTCCAGAGTTGTCATCCACAAATCCGCAGGATGTGGACACTGACCAAACAGGAGCAAACAGAAAAGGAAGGAAATCTCGCTGGACTAAATCAGAGATCGATGATCTCACAAAGCGGGAAGCAGCTACGAGAGTAGACTTCAAGGCGCCCTCAATTGCACCACGCCTTTGGAGTAAGACCGAGGGAACAGGTCGAACCCTTAATGCCATCCAGGCAGTCAGAAGGAAACCTAGATACCAGAAGGCTCTTGAAAGGGCAAAGTCGTCCATTGCCGACAAGGGGGACGTAATATATTTTATCTAATAAACTTTAACATTAGAGCTCTGTAAAATCAATATAGGGAAGAATAGAAAAGATATACTTTATATGTCTAGACTCTTTCATCACACTGAAAGTCAACTTGTTTTCCGTTACAATAGACACTGGTGCTTTACTTTACACATAAGGTACATTTCCTATTTATTTATTACTCACTTCTAGGTGCGCTTTATCGAAGAATAATGAGGTAAACTCATTATATTTATACATTTATACTACGGGCATCAATAATGTGCTTGAGAGGCGCACGGAGTTCAAGGGCAAAGTTGAACTCGCGTAGATTGAGGGAGACCGGCATCAGCGCAGCGGTGGCGGAGGCACGTATAGACGGGTGGTAGATTAAACTCTACTGTGCTACATAGTCTAACCGCCATTTCAGGCATTATTAGAATAACTAACTTTAGGCAGCTGCATTGGATTAACTTAATACCTGTTTGACTATAATACTTAATGATAATTTGTAATTTGATAATGAATACACTGCAAAGAATTTGACGTACGTAATTGTAACTAAAAAAAAAATTTAACAGTTTAAATGATGCTATGTTATTTTTATAATTCCTGAAAATCGAATCCTGTGTTTCACGTCTGTTAAATGTATATTAAGTGGGTAACATATTATTTCAAAAAAGGTATTAATTTCAATTTCAATATTCAATTTAATTATTAAATATTTTATTAAATTACAGGGCGAACAACAGCGTGTGATATGAAGTGCGCTGTTTTTTGGCAGTTGGTGCTCCAGCTGCCTTTTTCTTCCCTGCTGGCCCATAGCTAACAGAAAGAATAACTGCATGCATTGCAGTGTTGTCGGCGATCTGCGAACCGCATACATATGGTAATGCTACCTCCTTCTACAATATTTTAACTCTATTAAACCTGGGGGGGAGGGGGAGGGGTCAATATGACCCCCCCCCCCCCCGTGGTTTTTTTATTATAATTCTGAAACAAACGCAGTTGGGAATCTGAAATTTTATGACTTTTCCTAAAAATCTATTGTCTTCATGGTAGTGAAAACCGTTTTCAAAAATATTGGGTACTTTTCGAGTAATAGCACCATTTTTTAACCCTACTTTTGGAACTTTATTTGAGAAGTTTTTTGAAAATTACATTTCATTAAATATGAATTGTAACATCTCTATTTTTGATTTACACCGGTTTTTTGGTGTTAGAAATTGGATGGAATTCATATAAATTGACTAAGAAATTTCAAACCTGTTTTTTTCGAAAGGTGCCAAATTTTGGTGCCAGCACCAAATTTTGAAATAAGTCAATTTTGTAAATTGATTGTTTGAAACTTGTTTTTTACGCAATCGGGGTTTTTTGGGGTTCTGGATTCGATGAAATATATACGAGTTGCACCAAGCGTATTAAACTTGTATTTTTCGGTGCTGTGTGCAAATTTTGGTGCTAGCACGAAATTTTGAAAATCCATTCAATAGATAAAATTGCTTGTGACAATTTATTTCTTTCGTTTTAGAGGTTTATGGCTGTTCTAAATTCAATGGAAAATATAATTATCGAACTAGACATCTCAAACTTGTATTTTTCGGATGTGGGTGCAAAATGTGGCGCTAGCACCAAATTTTGAAAACCATCAAATATATCAATTGATTGTGTCACCTTGTTTCTTGCGTTATACGGGTTTGTTAATGGTTCTGAATTCAATGGAATCAGTAAAAATTTCATAAGAGTTCTCAAACTTGTATTTTTCGCTGGTGGGTGAAAATTGTTGTACCAGCACCAAATTTTGGAAAATATGCAAATTGATAAGTAGATAGTATCACCTTCTCCACCTCCGTATCAATACCATAGTGTTCAGTGAGAGAAGCTAGAAGATATTAAATTGAAATTTAATTTGAATTTGTATCTCATGACTGAGCCTCGTGC
>JAUCBJ010003510.1:0-34637 GCA_032718475.1 Nemertoderma westbladi | reverse complement strand
AAACCTACAGTAGGTTGTATTGAATCCCGTTGATCAACGGATTCATTTAAACCCAGAGACGTCTTTGAAACCTACAGTAGGTTGTATTGAATCCCGTTGATCAAGGGATTCATTTAAACCCAGAGACGTCTTTGAAACCTACAGTAGGTTGTATTGAATCCCGTTGATCAACGGATTCATTTAAACCCAGAGACGTCTTTGAAACCTACAGTAGGTTGTATTGAATCCCGTTGATCAACGGATTCATTTAAACCCTGAGACGTCTTTGAAACCTACAGTAGGTTGTATTGAATCCCGTTGATCAACGGATTCATTTAAACCTAGGTTGAAATGAATGGGGATTCTTTTAAACCAAGGCTTAAATTATTTGGGAGTCATTTTATATGGGATTCATTACAAACTAGTACCCAATCTTCGAAGGACATTCATTTCAACCTATGTTCGAATGAATCCCCAATCAAGGGAGTCTTTTTTCAGGGGGATTCTATAGAAACTAGCACACCGGAGTTATTGGGGAACTTCTCCACAAAAAGGACGGCTTCCAGGGAGAACTTCACGCGACGGAAAGGAGTGACGGGATGATGCGGAAAACCAGTCAAAAACCCATTTACTCCAAGTATTTCCAAAAGTTTTTTAAGAATTGCGGTTTCGATGACAACTCGTACGACATCGCGATTCTAGGAACAGTTTATGGATATGGCGCTATCGCATCGTGAAGCCTTCAGGGTTCTGGTTGGGATTTCAGCGATTTCCGACCGCGTTTTGGAAGATAGTACGCAGGGCAGCCTGGAGTTTCATCTCTATACGCACGTCGAGAATGGTAACTGGAGCCTCATTCGCAGGATAGAATGTCCCAATAAACCGATTCTGAGTTATCTGTTTGAGGTCAATGTGGATATACAGTACCATCGCTGCATGGCGTACCAGATATGAACTGCGAAGATCTACCTTTCCAAAAACCGAAAACTTGCGCCTCGAAATAGGTTTCAGAATTATTTTCTCGGACCGGTATATTCAACAATTTGGATTCGAAATATAATAAATTACGAACTACAGTAATGTATAATGGTTATGGGATTGATCAAGGGTGCTCCCTATCATTTAGAAATAAATGTGTAAGTGTTTCCCTTCTATCTTCTATCCTGTTGGGTATTGGTGTGCCGGCAGATATGCAGAGGTTTTTCTTGTTGCTAGTATTATTGATCAGTTCTTCTATCCTGTTCGCTATTGGTGTGCCGGCAGTCATACAGAGCGCAATGGCGAACATTATATCACCATATCCCAGAATATAGTGTCGTAATTCAGTGACACGCACTGTTGGTACCAATGGAAAGCTGGTCATGCAAAGATTCCAAATATGTAACACAATTTGAATTTGGTTGAAAAATAGCTGAGATATGAGCGTTCAAATGTTGCATGGTTTTGCACCGGCGCGAGGCTATTTTATTATATTTAATAAATAAACCATATTCTGGAACATTTTTTAAATGTATGAATAGCTACATAATAGTATGATTAAAGATGTAATGCATTGTTGCCCAGCTACGTATTTGGATAAACAAAATATTCCAGAATATAATACAGAATACACCCACTCGCCCAAAGCCACCTGGCAACAAGCATACATACGGGGCGGACGTGCTGCTGAAAACCAGGAAACCCTCAAGATCAGAAAATATCAGGAGCTTATTGACCAGGGTTTCCTGTTCACGCCAGTCGCCTTTGAAACGTTTGGTCGCCGCGGTCCGGCAACGGAAGTTTTCCTGAAGGAGGTCGGTAGGAGGATACATTCATCGACACAGGATCCTCGCTCCCATCGTTTCCTGCTTCAGCGCATCGCGGTCGCAATACTCGTTAGGAACTCGGCCGCAGTCCTCGGTACAGTTGAATCTCCGTCAGAGGGCCTATTCGATATCCTAGGCAGCTAGATAGCACCTCTTCCGGCACCTGGACTATATATATTTAATATACATTTTATTGTGATTTATGAACACTGAAAGTATTACTTTTATAATATTTACCCACCGATCAAATTATATTATAGGTGGTTGATTGGATGTAATAAACTAGAATATGATGCATTTATTAAATAGAATAAAATAGCCTTGCGCAGATGCAAAACCATGCAACATTTGAACGCTCATAACTCAGCTATTTTTCAACGAAATTCAAATTGAGTTACATATTTTGAATCCTTGCATCGCCAACTTTCCATTGGTACCAACAAACAGCTATAAGATAGAAGAATAACTGCGGTGTAACTGGTGTAATATCGCTGGAGACACTTTTTTTAAACGCTTGTAGCTAAAGATTGAAATAAAAAATAAAAATTCCGGCTCAGCCAGTCAGTGGTCGGGAGGTTAAACTATCTCTGTTTCAAATTTCATGCAATCTCATTAAGATTTGTAGATAAATTAGGGGGGGGGCGTGTCACTGAATTACGACACTATATTCTGGGACATTGTGTATGCAGGTGAGGCTCCAACATCATGGAATCCAAATAACCGAGTTTGCTGTTCTAGAATAAATGACGCCGGTGTTGGGAAACCTGACTCAATGTACACCAAGTAACGGCAAGTGTTAGGACGTACTCCCAAACAGGTACAAAGCATCTTATTATACTTACTGTAGTTATCAGTTTCTTTGCCTTGGAACCGAGCCAATATTTACTGCTGCTCGAAAATAGCAGATATTATAGCCGCACGGAAAACTAACAGTTCCAAAGATACTGGCATCAATGGGTGTTTATTTAATAAACCATAAAACTTTGCAATGTGTTTGTTTTTTCAGATATTTGGATTATGAAAACCGAAATAAGTCTTCCATTTTGAGTAAATGAATGGTGAACTGGTACCGAGCTCAAGTAAACTATGTACAGTTTTTAATAATAATCTGTTTTTGTTGTGGCGCTGTTAGAACAATATCATTCCTGTCAGATTCGTCACACGAGACAAATAAAATAAATTTGGTTGTCTTAGCGTTTATTACCATTCCATATTCAGCGCAGTTCTTAAATAACTTATTCAGCTTCTCAATTAGTCACTCCCGGCTGGTTGCCAATATTATAGAATCATCGACCAATATTATTAGCACATGAAGCCATTTAAAAAAACCGTCGATGCCAAACTTCCCCAAGGCCAATATTAGTGGTTACAGATGGTACTTACAAAGTAGCACCCTATCCTATATTTTATATAACTATCCCTATCCTCATGCAGAGGCAAAACCATGCAGCTTTTGAACGCTCATATCTCAGCTATTTTCCAACCAAATTCAGATTATGTTACATATTTGGAATCCTTGCATGGGCAGCTTTCTATTGGTACCATCAAATCACTATAGGCGAGTCAATCTAGCCGAAAAAGGGGGTCAACCCATAACAAATTCACTATTCGTCCAAACCAGTTTTTTTTTATTCTAAATTACCTTGTTAATACCCACAAAAAAGTCTATAAAAATATATTATGCGGATCACCTTCAATTTCATGTTTATTTCCTTAGCAACATGGATTTTACATAGCAACAAGGGGTCTATTGGTGGGATTTTCTCCAAATTTGGTACAGACAACTTCTATATAGTTACCAATTTAGTTTCCAGAGCAACGGAAATTTGTCTAATAATTTAACAATTTTTAATACCAATTTCGCTGGTACAATACAGGTACAATACTTATTTACACAACTTCTCTACTAAACGGGTGGATGTAACCTCGCCCATCGGATTTATCGACCTCAAAAACCCTTATCCCCAAAAAATTTATTTGTTTATGATAAACTATTGTGGTTTCTCAACTAAAACAAATAAATAAATTACACCTAAAATCAATAGAGCAATCACAATTTAATTATGTGAAAAATCTTCCCTAACATTAATGGAAATTATGAAATTTCCTTGCGGTGGAATTGTATAATTTTTTTACAACAGTTACCTTAATATATCGTGAAGTTTCTGATATATTTAAAAAATTGATGCGACTTCTAGTTTCCGAGATATAGCAAGTAAGGTGTAACACGCCAGTGTAAATATTACTAATATCCCATTGAATCACAGCTTATTGTGAAATTAATTAAATTATTCTGGAACATTACTAATTTGCTACTTACTTTTCCCTACTGTTCCTTTTGTTTGGCTTGTGTTATGCAAATTTACGCAGAATTTCCATGAATAAACATATGATCCGCAAAAAAAAAATTTGTAGACTTTTTTTGGTCATTAATAAGATAATATAGAATCCAAAATATGTGGTTCGGATTAATTGCGAAATACTTATGGGTTTTTTGCTAGATTGACTCGACTATAAGGTTGAAGAATGATTGCACTGTGACCTGTGAAATATCGCCAGAGACACCTTTTTCAAACGCTTGTAGCAAAAGAATGAAAGCGAAAATATAAATTCTGGTTCACCCAGCAAGGAGGAGGAAGGAGGTGAAACTATCTCTGTTTCAAATTTCATGCAATCTCGTTAAGATTTGCAGAAAAACAAATTTTTTTTGGGGGGGGGGGGGGGGCAGGTACTTGAATAACGACACTATCCAGGACATAGTAATAGAGTACTAATAGTACTAGTAAAGAACTACCTACTATAAAATATTTATTTATAGAGGGAAATAGGATGTCGAAACCACTAGTTGACATGTACTGTACTGTTGAAATTACTAGCTAAACCTACCTAAAACCCTAGCTACTGTACTTTTGTATCTTACTTAACGAGGCGGCTACAATTACGTCCGTTGACCAAATTGCAGCAAATCAAAATTTATAGAACTCTCCACATGTCAAAATATCAAAATATTGTAAAAAAAAATTCGGCTTAATCGATATTATGAAAATAATATCAACCCGGGTTGAAAATAATATCAACCCGGGTTGAAAATAATATCAACCCGGGTTGAAAATAATATCAACCCGGGTTGAAAATAATATCAACCCGGGTTGAAAATAATATCAACCCGGGTTGAAAATAATATCAACCCGGGTTGAAAATACTTGCATGTGACCAATGACAATTCGTTCTATGAACTCTTTTGTTGATGAGGTGTGGCGGGAAATATAAATATAATATATATATGTAGGTATCACTCAGCCAATGCAGCAATGCAATGGAGAGAGGGCTGTTGCGCTGTCAGTCAGAGAGGTAACAGCCCGTGGGGTAAGGATTTACCTCTGGGACCTGTATTAGGCAAAATAGCAGTAGCTGTGTAGGCCCACCAGTACTGTGCACGGTACATGACCCGAAATTTAGCCTACATCTGTAAATAATACACGGTTTCGTGGTAGAAGACCATATGTAAAATGCTCGCGTGAGTTCAGGAGTTGCACAGATGTCAGGATGTGCTGATTCTATATCATGCACTAGGCCTAACGGATTCTGGTAGCCTGGAACTAGACCACTACAAAAACTGATGCGACAGAGCGAGGTGCCGTTAGCCTAACATTTCTTGGCGGCTGGTCCGATAACATTCAACGCATTGTTTGGTTGGACATTGATATTACCGGTATAGCATTACAGTGTACATTATTACATACTGCATACTGACTGATTAGTATGGATTGAGAAATTGGATATATTTGGACGGTCAATGGATGGATAGGTTTGGTTTGAGAAACTAATATCACGTAGGCCTACCTAATCATATCTTTGCCAGTTTGCGTTAATTATTACTAGATCCACTGTCCCCCAGCCACCTTCAACAAACCATCATTGCTGGGGGGCACTCAGCTGAGGGGGCGGAGCGCATTAAAACTCTAAGTATCGCGACCTAATGGACCGGGCCATTTCTTTCACCCCATGGCCTTTGAGACCTTTGGCCGCCCTGGTCCAGAGACATCCACCTTCCTCCGGGAGATCGGGGATCGTCTCCACAGAGCCACCCACGAACCGCGGTCACACCAGTTTCTGCTCCAGCGCCTAGTGGAAATTGCAATTTTGGTTGGTATTGCAGCCTCAGTCATGGGGACAGCAACCACGCCGATCATCGGTCTATTCGGGCACTGAAGAGCCGAAACCAATCGAAACTGTCGAAATGGTTGCCAATGGCAGAATAGAGTCACCAACGGGATGACGGCCGAAGATATTCAATGCTCTTATCTTATGCAATCTCAAATATTCAATGTTCGATCCCTAGATGGGGCAGTACTGTTTGGGCACAGTGTTTTAAATGCTGCAGCCTAGCCCAACCCCGGCTTTCATCCTTCAGTGGTCGATTGGGAACCAAGGCAACTTGGGAAACAGAGTGGAAGAAGGGTTTACTGTGGAAGATCACCCATGGTGGTGAACAGGCATTCCTTGGCTTAACGAGCCTAAAAGATTCCCCCATTCAAATATTCAATTCGGTACTGTACCCTCAATTCAATATTCAATCTTGGTATTATTTCTGTGCTTCGTTATTTAATAATGTGATTAGATAAAAAAATAAATTAATGAAATATAATTCATTTGTTAATTATTACAAAAAAAAAATCCAACATTATATAAACATTTATATAGTTTTGAATTAAATGTTTCGAAATCAACAGTCATTCAATGAACTTATACAGCAGTGTCATATATCGCGTATCCCTTGGTTTAATCACTATTCTTTATTCAAACATAACTGAATCCTGGCCCACCGCCTTCACCCTCCACTGATAATTTAAAATCGTAACTCATTCAATCTTTGACTAAATTATACCAAACTTGGCAAACATGTAATCTTTGTCTATCGGCTAAAATAAACACAACTTGCTAAAGTTTCCCCCCCTATAATGTTTTTTCCTATAGAACAGGATGCAGTTTTATTTTAGTAGTAAACAAGCTGTTATTTGCGTCGATTTTCACCTGGAGAGGGAAGAATATTGATTGCGCCCCCCCCCCCCCCCCCCCACCCTACCTGCAGTTAAGTGAAAATATTTCGGCACCATTTAATTTTATTATCACGGTCGCGCATCAAGTAGTCTGTCAAAAGATACAATTCATTATATACATAACAAAATTAATTATAATAATTCTAAAAATATAAGGCAGATTTTCCTAAAGTTAGCTCTTTAGTCTTTAGCAATCTTATACATTGACAAGACTTCGAGAAGAAGGAATTCGAAGAAAGCAACTTGTATTGAGTTTAGTATTGGCAAGTTAATCTCACAAACCAGTCTAGTCTAACTTTACAGTAGCCTTGTTCGCATTGTTCCAGGTTTAGGCCTATAGATTCCACCGTCTTCGTTCCAGGTTTAATACTGTAATAGACTCCGTTATCCGTCTCGATCGCTTCGCTATGCTGCTATGCACCATCTTACTGGGTTTAATAAACTCCATCGCCTTCCTGTCGTTCTCTGTTTTGTAGATTACTTCGCCATCGTCTGATCGCTTTGGTTGCGTGTTTAATACTGTAATAGACTCCGTCGCCATCGTATCGTTCTCGATACATTGAATAGACTCCATTGTCCATCGCGATTGTTTCATTGTTTACGTGTAATTGACTCCGTCGCCTCCTCGGATTAGGAATCCGGCCGGGTTTCGTAGATTCCGCCATCGTTCAGCAGTTCAGTGTTTTTAATCAAAGCCAGAATTCCGGCACCGGCACCACGATTTCGGAAGTAACAGACTCCGTCAACAACACTCGGGGTTTAAAAAATACAACTATCGGGCAACTTGTAACTGGGCGATCATCTATCTGATAGTTGAAAAAGACTGTCTGACAGTTGGTATCAGACTATCTGATAGTAAGCGCCCCATGGGTAAATCCTTACCCCATGGGCTGTTACCTCTCTGACTGACAGCGCAACAGCCCCTATAGATGCAATGTCCGAAATTCCACATACAGAGTACAGATATACTGCAGTACTGCCAGTGCCAGACTGCTGTACTGGCATAGCAGCATACAGGCATAGGTTATAATTACTGTAGTAATAGGTTATCCTTTCCTTCTGTCCTTATCCTTATCCGGTACCTGCTGATTTGCACTGCAGTACGGTAGGGCATAGGCAGGTAGGCCTTCTTTATTTTGAATTAAATGAAATGATATTATCAGGACCCTTATCTAGGCAGCGAAGGGAAGAACTATCCGATTTAAGGAGAGCCATCAACGACCGTGTAAACGAGATCGAGATGAATAATAGGCGTGAAAGCCGTGAACGAGAACCCGAAGCAGCTGTTACCGGTAATCCATTCGCAGAAGCGGATGGCGCCCCGCTACAGGGAGCGGGAGGCTTATTTGTACCGGTAACTGCTGGTGCCGGTGACATTCATGACGACGACGATTTCGAATCGACCAGCACGTCTTCCCGCATGCATAGGCCCATCATTGCTGGTCTGAGTTCCAGTCGTCGTAACTCACGCCTGGGCCAGGGCCGACAGGCCGAGGCCGACCAACTACAACGACTAAAGTTGTTATAGTGAAGTTTAAAATTGGTCAAGGTCAAGGAGACATTTACAACCAAAGTAAAATTGAGAGCATGGTCATCAAAAAACCACTGGGCGAATCAAATGCTCTAAAAATGTTCGCGATGGTATGGTCGGAGCCGGGGGAGGGGTTGTCGGAGACAGACGTGGCGATGGTATGGTCGGAGCCGGGGGAGGGGTTGTCGGAGACAGACAATATTATTTCCAACCCGGGTTGATATTAGTTTCAACCCGGGTTGATATTATTTTCAACCCGGGTTGAAATTAAAAAAAAAAACGCTTAATTAATATTGTTTGGCCGCTTTCAGCCACCGTCTGACCGTAGTGTACCTGTTAATAAATTGCACTTATATTCGACACGCAATAATTTTTATTGTCCGTTTAAATCCTTTTTTTGTCCTTTTTTTTATTTTTTTTGTCCTCCAAAAGTCTAATGTTAGGTTCCATGCTACCGGTTTCTCTACTGCCTGACTGCTGTTCTCTCAGGCTATCAGTACCGGTATTAGTATATATAGCACTATTTTGCTGTATTGTATGTACAGATGTAGGTATAAAGCAGGTATTTCTGTATTTTAGTACCGGTACCGGCACCGGTACTGCTATAGGCCTACTGTGTAGCCTACCATTTAAATACGGTAATGGTAGGCCTACCGGTTGTGCTAATAAATTTTAAATAATTGATAGGCCAAACTGGATTGCAGGATTGTGGAAAATGTGGATATACCTTTCACATACTTTAGGCCTATTACTATATTAGTTTTATAGTCAATAATGGATCATGACTACTGTCTGAGTAGTATTACGGATAACCTGCTCCTTTCCCTGATTTGGTAACGTGACTGTTTATTGTTTTGGTTAGAAAATCCGGCCTTAACCTGCTCCTTTCCCTCAATTAGTTAAGTGATCGTTTATTGTTTTGGTTAGAAAATCCCGCCTCTGTAACCTGCTCCTTTCCCTCAATTGGTAATGTTATCGTTTATTGTTTTGGTTAGAAAATCCCGCCTCTGTAACCTGCTCCTTTCTCTCAATTGGTAATGTTATCGTTTATTGTTTTGGTTAGAAAATCCCGTCTCTGTAACCTGCTCCTTTCCCTCAATTAGTTAAATGATCGTTTATTGTTTTGGTTAGAAAATCCCGCCTCTGTAACCTGCCCCTTTCCCTCAATTAGTTAAATGATCGTTTATTGTTTTGGTTAGAAAATCCCGCCTCTGTAACCTGCTCCTTTCCCTGAATTGGTAAAGTGACCGTTTTTTGTTTTGGTTAGAAAGGCCCGCCTCTGTAACCTGCCCCTTTCCCTCAATTAGTTAAATGATCGTTTATTGTTTTGGTTAGAAAATCCCGCCTCTGTAACCTGCTCCTTTCCCTCAATTAGTTAAGTGATCGTTTATTGTTTTGGTTAGAAAATTCCGCCTCTGTAACCTGTCCCTTTCCCTCAATTAGTTAAATGATCGTTTATTGTTTTGGTTAGCAAATCCCGCCTCTGTAACCTGCTCCTTTCCCTCAATAAGTTAAGTGATCGTTTATTGTTTTGGTTAGAAAATCCCTCCTCTGTAACCTGCTCCTTTCCTTCAATTAGTTAAGTGATCGTTTATTGTTTTGTTTAGAAAATCCCGTCTCTGTAACGTGCTCCTTTCCCTGATTTGGTAAAGTGACTGTTTATTGTTTTGGTTAGAAAATCCCGCCTCTGTAACCTGCTCCTTTCCATCAATAAGTTAAGTGATCGTTTATTGTTTTGGTTAGAAAATCCCGCCTCTGTAACCTGCTCCTTTCCTTCAATTAGTTAAGTGATCGTTTATTGTTTTGGTTAGAAAATCCCGTCTCTGTAACCTGCTCCTTTCCCTGATTTGGTAAAGTGACGGTTTATTGTTTTGGTTAGAAAACTCGGCCTTAACCTGCTCCTTTCCATCAATTGGTAATTGTTTTTGGCTATAAAATGAGTGTTTTGCTACGTCATGTGGTAATCGATTATCGACAACAACCACAAACTATTAAATATAGAGTCTTTTTACCACAGGCGCATATGGAAATCTATCTCATAGTCTATAAATCATGGAATCATGGAATGTTTTGGCACAGGCATAGTGAAATCAACTGTCTGACAGTCCAGAAATCAGCAGTCTGACAGTTTGAAGAAATACATACATAAAAAGTCATTAAAAGGACAATAAAAGTCATTAAAAGGACAACAAAAGTCATTATGCATAATTCGTAAAAAAAAGGACAAAAAAAGTCAAATAAAAGGACATAAAAAATCACTGCCTATTCGAAATAGTACATGATTCGAATGTTTAAATGAGCATCCATAAAATCCTTTCTTCACATACCGAACTCTGATATGTTGACATAATGTAACAAAATTACATACATCATTGCTTAAAAAGGTCACTTTTCAGCGTTAAAGACCCTTATTTATTTATGTAAACCTCCCTCGCTGCGCTCGCAGCGTTTGTCCTGCATTAGTAGCCTGACATGCAGCATTATGTCAACTTATCAGCGTTCGGTATGTGAAGGAAGAATTTTATGGATGCTCATTTAAACATTTTAATCATGTACTATTTCGAATATATGTGAAATTTATTAACAAGTACACAGTATAATCATACATTTAAATCTAATTAAAGTTTATTGCATCCTTTCATTATATGATATCTATTAAGTCTCCTGCATGGATGTGATAAATCTTTGATCCATCTTCATACAGTAGCTAATGCCGTGCCCGTCACTGTAAACTGGATAATAAAGAAGCACTCATTAATTTAAATGGAAATTATACATTCTGGATAGGGTAATTGGAGTTGTTTCCAGGTCATTATTGATTCTTTGCAGCGTTCCGTCATGCTATATGATAATAATAGCGACAACTATGGAGAATCTGGAAGCCTGGAAGAATCTAATTTCCACTGTCCACTGTAGATTCTTATCTTAGGACATGGGGTCTTATATAATTCATTATATGGCAGTCTGTAGGGCAGGTTAGTAAGAGGCCTGTAAATCAAAAGCCTGGTAGAAAACAAACTAAAAAAAGCAGCAGCTTGGTCTAGTGGTGACATTACTGTGCTTCCGATTAGGGAGCCCGGGTTCGATCCCTAGATGGGGCGGCACTGTTTGGGCACAGAGCTTTAAATGCTGCAGCCTAGCCCAACCCCGGCTTTCATCCTTCAGTGGTCGATAAATGGGAACCAAGGCAACTTGGGAAACAGAGTGGAAGGGTTTACTGTGGAAGATCACCCATGGTGGTGAACAGGCATTCCTTGGCTTAACGAGCCTAAAAGATTCTCCCATTCAGTATTGTAAAAGTTACTGTAAGGGTAATGTGTAGGGGTTACTGTATTGGTAATATTCACGATGCGACGTGATTGTGGCGAATCGAGAGAAGACTAGGATGGCGGGGGATAAAGAGTGGACGAGTAAGCGCTGTCAATAGATCTGCCGACTATGTTCCTGTTTTTCATAATGAAACCATAGCCGGAACCAAATTAGTATTATAAAGCAAAAATATATATCCCAATAACAATATAACAAATAGAAAAAAAATATGTAACACAATCTGAATTTCGTTGTAAAATAGCTGAGATATGAGCATTATAAAGTTGCATGGGATTGCGCCTGTGCGAGGCTATTTTATTCTATTAAATATAAACTACATATTCTATAACATTTCTTTATGTATGAATTAGCTACGTAATAGTATGATTAATGACTAAAGAGGTATTGTATTGTTGCCCAGCTACGAATGCGATAAACAAAATGTTCCAGAATATGGTATATTTATTAAATGGAAATAAGTGGCCTGCAGCGGAAGCAAAAAAAATAGGCCTACAAACATGGAACTTTCGAATGCCCATAACGCAGCTATTTCTCACGAACTTGATTATGGTTATGATTATTATGAAAATTATGATTAGCGAGCAATATTTTAACAAACAGTCCTTCATCAAACTCAGTTTAAATTTAGAATGTTACACACAATATGTAAAAAGACGTGCAATAATATTGCGCTATAATATAGAGGATATGATCTGTGGTGGCGAGGCGTCCTATAGTAGTGGGTTTATTTATACCGTTCTAAAGCAGTACCGGTACCCACAGATTAGTTGTTTTTGGTAATTCTATGAAAAAATTGAATAGTGAATGAAAACTTATCTACCTGGCAATATATTTAGAAATCTGACCGAATATTATTAAGCCAAACTTATCTATTCTAATTTAATCAGGTTATATCATCTGTTAATGGGCGGATAGACGCGATTTATTCCGTCACGTAACTGTGAATAACGTCCGCAATACGAGAAGCAATCTGCCGCGAAATCTCAAGAGCTGCATCAATCATCTCGTTCACATCTGCATCATCATATTCTTCCTCGTTTTTTACCTCCACAACGAAGTGGCCGCACTTATCGCATACTTTGGGGAGATCAACTTTATCTACATTCCGGCTCTTCTGCACTGTCTCTCTGGCCCGAATAGTGGCTCGGTCCTGTTGGGCGACGATTTGCCCCACTAATATGTCGAGTGCGGCGGATCTCGTGGCTTTGTGGACAGGCTCCCGACACGCCGGACAATTAGGCTTCTGTTTCAACCAGACTGCCACGCAGTGACAGCAGAAAGAATGCGAACAGTTGAGAAGTAACGGCTCAATGAGTACCTCGCGACAAATCGAGCATTCCAGATCTTTATCGAACTCGAGTATTCTCGAGAGATCTTCTGATGATATTATTTTATTGTTTAATTCTTCATTATTATTGGGTTTTGCTAATATTAAACTACTTTTTCTTTCTACTTTAGTTTTAGGCTCCCCACTAATACCATCTTCATTCTCTGAATCATCATTGGATTGAACTTGTTTTCTTTTTAACTGTTTTCCCTTCCCTTTTCGATCCATTATACTGTAGTATACGTGCAATTGGTTTCAAACTAATTATTTATCTTAATTATTGTTTTTACAACAAATCTATTAGTTATTGCTTTGTAAATATTCGTCGTACTATTAGATATTGTATCCCCATTTTTTTAAATTGTATTCAATTTTCTATTAGATTTGTTTCTATGGAATTACTTGGCCGGCCCCACTTTATTGAACAGTTTTACGGTTCATTATTGAAGCACCATTTTCGTCAGCAAAAGTTGTATAAAAATTCTTAAAAGTTTTTCATTTCATTTCATTGTTGTAATGAAATAAAATTTACATAAATTGCACAAGAACATATAATAAAAGTCTACCAGATTGACACATATCAAAATCGGTATAAGATATACTGAGATACAAATTAAAATTGAATAATTGCACAGATTACAATTGATAATAAGACGTCATAGGCGTATATACAATAAATGTGCAAATATAAGTATAATATAATCAGTAAATTGTGTTTATTATTGGTTTGGTATGTGATTTGGGATGAGTATAGACCTTTTGTTGTTTTGCTCCGAGAGTTGAGCTTCTTGTTTATTATTCTAAGGTTTTTGGTTTTCTTTCTGATTGTGATTTTCATGATAAACTTTGAAGCTGCTTGCTGGATGGTGTGTGTCACTTTCTCTAGATACGCATTCATTGTCTTTTCTGTCCAAATAATAGGGTTATTGCCGTACTCTTCCTGGAGTGCTTTGAGATTAGTGGTGTTCGCCTCTCTCTATTCCTAAAATAGGATATAGTTTAATTGATACTGGGCTGTGGTCTGATCCATTCCTGAGTTCGTTATGGTCATACACCTGACCTTCTGTGCAGAGTCAAAGCCCATTTAGATTTGTGAGTACCTGGTCTATGTAAGAATCTGCCCTATCCTGGATTGCCTTTTCCATGATTTTTTGGCCTTGTAGTTCTAGAACGTCTTGTCGCACTGCGATGTACAGTTGGAAAATATGTCGCCTTGGCAATTTGGTAGTGCGAAATTAATTCCACACAAATAAATAACATTTAATTGGTAACGAAAATGGTGCTTAAAGGTCCGTTTCTTGAGCTTTATTTCTAGCTTTTTTCAAGCTTTTTTTTAGCTTTTTTACAAGCTTGATATGCCTTTTCTAACGTTCAGTTAGAATGAAGATATGTTCTAGAATTAGATAATTATGATATTCGACCCTGCTTTTTTTAGTTTTTTTTTCAAACCTTTTTGTGAGCTTTTTTTCTAGCTTTTTATTGAGCTTTATTCTATATTTTATGTTTTAGCATTCGAAACTTCTCAGATTCATCTTGAAGCAATTAATATTTGGTTTAACTAAAAAAAGTTTGAAATAAAGCTCAAAAAAAAGCTGCGCGGAAACGGACCTTTAGTGTTTTTATTGTAAATTTCTGGATTACCGGTATATTGTGTATAATGTACCTTTATCTCACTTCGGTCCCTCGTTTCAATATTTCACTCACTCGCACCGCTCGTTCTTGTAAATATTAACACTTGGGACCAGCGTGTGATACAGTCATACACGATATAATAAATAGTTATTCTTTACTTTTTCTCATTTTGCTTTGAGACGATGATGTTAAGACATCAAATTCTATGTTCTGTATGTACAGTACGACATCTAATAATTTTAAAGTGGTAGCTAGTGTTTTTTTTTATTATAGCCAGTGTTTTTGATAGGTTTTTCAGGATTTATAAGTGTGTTTTTTAACATAATTATTATTGTGCATTGGTTTACATGCTAGTATTTTTAAAAATATAATTGTTTCTCTATTATGGAGAAATTAATGGCTAGAGTACCGCCCGTCCCCCATTTTAATTTTTTACCAAAATGTACAAGTTTGCTAACTGTTACCTTTTAGTGTTTGTGTAAATTGTAATAGATTGTGATTGTGTAAATTGTGATAGAAACATAATAGATTTTTTTTATTATGATCTACAACACGTTAATTTTGTTCTAGCACATTTTCAAGAAATGGAAAATTTTATAGTAGGTTGCTTTTATTATCTCCATGAATGGATTTTTTCCCTATTTTTTCATTTGACGACACCAGCGGTATTTTATCATTTTTGTTACATTATGTCAACTTAACAGCGTTCTGGTGAATTACTCGTAACGCTGCAAAGTACTACTTTACAGCGTTGCGGCCTATAGGACGGAACGCTGCAAAGTATTCAAAGACATAGAAACAACTTAAACTACCGTATTCCAGAATGTATTATTTCCATTTATGTTAATGAGTGCTGCTTTATTATCCAGTTTGCAGTGACGGGACTAGCTACTGTATGTAAATAATTATTTAACGTGTACTGTATTCCATTATGGCGAAACGTCCAATAGAAGACAGTATAATGACCAAAGCAAGATATGACGACGACAGTGTTCAGTAAAACTGAACGGACACAGACGGTGAATCAGTTTGCTTCAGTCGACTATAGTCAAGATGGACTAACGATTTATCACATCCATGCAGGGGAAAACTTCCAATAAACTTTAATTATATTTAAATGTAGAATTAATACTGTGTACCTACTAGGTAACGTCTCATAGAAGATGACATTTATGTTCTAAAACAAAAAATTTCATGATAATAGCCATTAACATGGTCGAATAAATGGTCAAAAAGTTGGTACACATAACATAGTAATGCCAAATGTAGTTTTATTTTAAATTACTAGCCATTTTAAATTTGAATAAATATATAAAACAAATAAATGAATAATAAAATAAATATGTTCTAGAACATTATATTTTTTATTTTATTTATGTTCGAGACAGTGTATAATAATTACATATTATATATTATATTGTTCTAGAACTCTACAATGTTGCCATGGTAACAATGATTTATGTTATAAAAATGCGACTGCATACGGAACTGTTCCCTTTTTTATTGGGCAAGTGACTCATTGGGCAAATGGCAAATTAGGCAAGTGATTGCACCCCATTAGCTAATGTTACAAGAAAAATAGTTTCAGTGTTGCTTAAAACATTATTCAATAACATAACACCAAAAAAGAAAAATATTTTTTAAAACAATGGCTACAACATTAATAACACTACCGGTAGCTATATTAAATAACAACTAGACCCGCTCAATGAGAACATCACAGAAAAGTCAAAGACTCAAACAATATTTTGTAAAATAATGGTTAGAGTTCCGTATGCAGTCGCATTTGATATTTTGATATTAATTAATGAAATTATGTACTTTTTGCATAGTAATATCACCACTAACTTCATTGCAACATTTTTCAAAAAAAATATTGTGTTCTAGAACATTAGCTAATCGACTAGCTAGTAATTTAACAAAACATGATTTATTTTATATAAACATTTTTTTTGGAAATTTCTAAAAATACTGCAATTTTTTTGTGTTCTAGAACATTGGTAGATATGTTTTTATGGTAGCTAGTGTTTTTTTACTAGCTAGTATTTTTTGTAATTATAAAAAAAATTTGAAAACATTGATATTTCAGGTTTACACTGATGCATATACCCATACCGTAATGTAAAAAAATATTAATGAAATTATAGCAGTTTCCATTTTTTGCAAGGCAACAATGATTTATGTTATAAAAATGTAGTTTTATTTTAAATTATTCGCCATTTTAAATTTGGAAAATGACTAGCTATATGTTCTAGAACTATATTTTTTATTTTATTTTTATGTTCTAGAACAGTGTATAGTAATTATATTTTGTTCTAGAACTCTACAATTTTGCCATGGTAACAATGATTTATGTAATAAAAATGCGACTGCATACGGAACTGTTCCCAAAATAATAGCTAGCTGATTTGCTAATGTTCTAGAACACAAAATTTCTTCTTAAAAGTTGCGCTAAATATAGGAGGACATTACAGTGTAAGTATATCTATTATTTCAATTAATGTTACCAAAATATCAAATGGGGAGGAATACGGAACTCTAGCCCGGAGCTCTAGCCACTAATGTAACTAACACTAACGCCTACTATAGTCGAGTAGACGCTTGGTACATTTTACTGACGAACCGTTCTCCAGCGTATGACTGCAATTTTATTTGCTCATGATGTTGTTCAACATTATAACAATAAATTTTCGCTATAAAGACTTTGGGAAAGGTTGAGCAATTTTTTTTATTGCCGTTTGTTTGGAGGATAAAATCATAACAAAATTACCAAAAAAATGTTAATCTATGTAGAGAATGTGTTAGCAACAACATTAAACATTCTAGAATATTATGTTTTTATGATTCAAAACATTGCAGTAATAAGTTACATTTAGGCAATGAAAATAACCTTAAAGAGAGATTTTCTTAAAGAGAAAATAATTAAAAAATATTGTGATTAATAGTGACATTTAGGTTTGAGAAAGATTGCCTTATCTGGATCTACCGCCTTATGTAAGGCGATAGATCCAAAAAATCCAAAAGTTGGAAACGCAAGAAAAATGCAGCGATAGCAATATGAGAAAGGACTTTTGCCATTGATTTGCGAAACAAGATTGCCGCGATACGAAGAAGTTGATGGAAATTTGATGATTCCGTTGGATTTGGGAGATGGTGAGCTTGAAGACCTAACTATTTTGGAAACCCGATTCTATCGAAGTTGTTACGTCAATTTTAAAGGTAATATACTTTATGTACACCACCATTTAATATATAGAATATTGTATAATACTTATATTTAAAAATACTTGTATTTTCGCTTTACAATTGTTGTTGGAAGAGAATTTTAAAACGTCTCCATCACCACGGCCCTATCAAGCATTATTGATCATTTTATAATACTTTTTATGTAGCTATTTTTAAGTTTTGATACATATAAATGTTCTGAAACATATTGCCTTTACCCAACATTTATACAATATTATTGTATTTTTTTTAATATTTCAGATTTTATTTATTTATTTTAAAATATGGCAGATTTTTTTTGTTATGGTAGAAATATTTTTTCAACTTTATTTGTTTATAACATATGCCTATATAAAAAAAATGTGAATAAAACGCAACATAAAAGAGCAACATTCTCTAAGTGGGGCCTAACCCTATATAGAATCATTTTATTGTATATTTTGGCAGCAACCACAAGCAGACAGATCCCACGATAGTTTGTTGGTATGCCGAGGGCTCCTTCCTTTGGGAGAGGCTTTAGTTGACCTTTAGTCCAAATTGGTGGTGGATTGTCCCCTTTTAACATCTGGTTGCAATCATCCGAAAATGGTCTTTTTAGCACTCCGGTTTTCCATACCTCTTCAGGGATTTCACCTAATCCACTACTCGCTTTATAATTGGACATGCTTTTAATACTTCTTTGGAGTTCGGCAGGTGCCTAGTTGTTTAGCTTTCTCAACCTTGTTGATGTTTTCGGCTGTTGGTTGTTCAGTTCTTACTTTGGAGTAGGAGTATCTTAACATCTTCTCTCTTGCGATTTTGAACTTCTACGGTGTGAGCTTCCTTTACTGCATTGTCAGTTCTGCGTTTCTCCCAGTTATAGTTGATTTGCTTGCTTGTCCTGAGTTTACTGACTCTCAAACTGAATCTGAGCTCTGCAGTCTGGTCTGGTCCGAACAAATTAGGTTGAACGAGCTGACTACTGTATGCCTCGTAGTTAAATGTCCATCCTTACTCTTTTCGAATGTGGTGTTTGTAGGTATCAATGACTCCATTCAGATCTTATAGCCCTTGACTGCTTGTTCTGGCTCTGATGCATTATTGGTTGGACTGTAGCAACACATTGCTGTTGTCTTGTGATTCCCATCAAAAATGTTGTAATTATATTAGTTTATGATCCTGGAATTTTTATATTCGATGGGGTTTAGTGTCAGAAGTGTAAATGGACTTAGGAGAATTCATACTCAACCAATTGAAACTTTGACCGAATTGCTTTCTGCTGAATTTGCAGACTGGAAGTGGATGGACGTTATTGGATGGAGTACCACCAGTCATACCTTCGGGTGGCAGCTACTGAAGAGGGAGACAGAAGCATGTTACAGTGGCACGTTATTCTAACCAAAATGATAAACGAAAGTCAACAGAACAGGTTACAGTTTTATTTTTGGGAGTAACCAGCTGTTATTTGCGTCGATTTTTCCCTGGAGAGGGATGAATTTTGATTGCGACTAAAGGTCCTCCCTATCTTCGAAGAGATGCCTTCAGTCCGACTGTTTGATTGGCTTTTTTTACTATTGTATAATGCAGATATTGATATATTATTCGAATTCCTAGAACTTTTAATTCCTGCAAAGCTAACCTAGCATTGCGAATTATCTTGCACAAAATATAATGAAAGTATTATTTATTTCAGATGTAAAATTTAGAATTAAAGGAAACTGCAGCAGTCAAGAATGAATATAAGAAGAGCGGGCTCGCAAGTATTATTCTGGAGAGCGGCTGTAGATAATATGCAGCCGGCAGCCGCCACTATAGCCTACAAACTTTGGTTGGATGTGGGAGCAATTTGTAAATTGGGCTTTCAATTTTTATTGCAAGTGTGCGAACAAGGACAGTGATAACGTGTTAATAAATATATTATCAAACATTCAACTAAAAGTAATTACTGCAAATGCAGAAGTTGTTTCATCGACAGTCTTTCACCTTTCATTTCACGGTCCACTGGTAATACCGGACATCACACGATTACAGAAACAACATCTCAGTTTTGGTAACCACTGCTACAGTACTTCGAAAAAGATAAACCTGCGCCATTCTGTCCATAAATGCGTCGGCCTTTAAAGTCGACATTCGAATTAACATATTTTCCACCAGTTCTTGGGGATACATGTCTAGCGAGAGTTAGGGTGCTGACAGCATATATTCCTGACAGACAGGTATGCCGGTGCATTACTTGGCCACAGTGATGAGCTCCAAATTGCACACCGAGCCTTGTGGGGCGAGCCACGAAGTGAGTGAGCCTTAGCGTAGTGGTACCATTAATCAACCTGTCGTTCTGTCGTTCTGTCGTTCTGTCGTTCTGTCGTGTTCAATTTTAAACGTTAATAACTCGGCCAATCTTTGATGAAATCTATCCAAACTTGGTACACATGTTGTTTGGCAAAAGTTTAGAAATTTTCCAAGTAGAATTTCCGTGTGGCCTTCGAGAAGCTAAGATAATAGCAGTTAATTAGTTAATTAAGTTATTACGGTAAAAACACCATTTTCAACCTGCCTTTTAAAGGAAATTAATTGTTTTACAGTATAAGATTTAAATAATTATAATTAAAAATTATACAGATGTAATCCACATACGCCATTCTATTATAGTTTTTAATTAGTTCAAGTGATTTGCTTTAATAATTGTGTCTTTAATTGATCTAAAGTAATTAAAACGGCAAAAAAAATGTATTCTCATTAAATACTGCTCATTTATTGGCCAACATGCTGGTACATAGATGGGATGTGTGTGTCATTCCCAGTTGCTGGGAATGATTATTGGTCAAGTCTCTGCTGCTGGCTGGGAGTTGTTGCTAAGACTAACTAGAGAGGAATAGTAATAGACAACCAGTATTGCTATTCCAGCCCAGACAGCATTCTTTAAATTCACTATAAATGTTGTATTGCTATCTCAGGTGAATGACAGATATCATAACATAAATACTATCCATGGCATGGCTGTTGTGTAGGCTTCTGAAATAGTTTATTCCACAATGTATATGTCTGGTTATTTTTTAATTGAATTTTTGCAAAGTAGTAAAATTAATGTTCTTAAAAATAATATTATTATTTTATATGTAACCTAGGAAATTAGCTACATTTTTTCGCTGCAGCTTTAAGAGTGTACATTGATTTAATATTATTTCAATACCCATATTACTACATCGGCATAAGATGCGTTGGCGTTGTATCACACATCTCCACATATCACACATATCCACATAGATGTATCAACAGTTACTCGCACAGTTTCGAAACTTCGCATAGTTATAACTGTATAAAGATCGTCAGTCTGCGTTTAGGAAAAATATTTTATAACAAAACAGGACAAGCGACGAGCGCAACGAGGCATATAATGAAGACGAGTACTGCGTTGACTAAATTATTATATAAACCACCTGGCTTCACATATTGATCGCATCCCTAGTTATTATTATTATAAAGAACGTCCTAGCCTGCGTTTAAGAAATATATTTAAATACAAAACAGGACGAACGCAACGAGGCTTATAATGAATACGAGTACTGCGTTTATTATATTCCTATAAACCACCTGGCTTTGCATATTGAACGTGCGATTGGAAATAAGTTCGTGCTACCCTTCCGTGGGTGGTAGATGTCGCGGTTATGTATTGGTGGTTGGGAAGGGTGGGGGGGGGGGGATTAAAAGGGGTGAACACGTACTGTCCCCCTTTCTTTCTTTGATTGATTGGTGGTGTGGGTAAATTTCTCAAAACCTGATTTTGTGATACAGTCGCTCAATTTTAATTTGTATCTCATAACTGGGCCTCGTGCTGCGCGAAGGCCCCACGAACGTGTATGTATTACAAGTTCACTACCAGTAACAGTGTTTGCCATAACACTGCAATGTTACAAAATTTGTAACTCATAACTGCAAACATAATCCTTATTCCTTACATTTTTATTTTCTCGAGCTTGGTTTCTCCTTATTTATGATTGACCAGTGTCTAAATAGATAAATATACCCTTGTGTGTTCATTCATTATTGTTGCTATGTAAAAAATCTGTCGTTAAGATAAATAGTGTTCTAGAAAAAATTGCTCAATGCGGACTATGTGAAATATAACATAATTTCAAATGGTTTATACAAGTTAACACTTTCAGCAAAAAAAACTGCAGTCATACCCAATTTGAACGGTGGTCGGTACTGTCTACTTGACTACTAGTACTGGTGTTCAAAGTGAGTTGAATGACATACATAGTTATTTGGGTACCGGAACTGGTTGACTGGTAGTAACAAAATTAAGGGGTCCTATACTATTGGCAAGGCAGGTGGAATTTACTAGCTATCTTGAGCGGGGAAATTTCATAGTATCCATGGCATGGCTGTTGTGTAGGCTTCTGAAATAGTTTATTCCACAATGTATATGTCTGGTTATTTTTTAATTGAATTTTTGCAAAGTAGTAAAATTAATGTTCTTAAAAATAATATTATTATTTTATATGTAACCTAGGAAATTAGCTACATTTTTTCGCTGCAGCTTTAAGAGTGTACATTAATTTAATATTATTTCAATACCCATATTACTACATCGGCATAAGATGCGTTGGCGTTGTATCACACATCTCCACATATCACACATATCCACATAGATGTATCAACAGTTACTCGCACAGTTTCGAAACTTCGCATAGTTATAACTGTATAAAGATCGTCAGTCTGCGTTTAGGAAAAATATTTTATAACAAAACAGGACAAGCGACGAGCGCAACGAGGCATATAATGAAGACGAGTACTGCGTTGACTAAATTATTATATAAACCACCTGGCTTCACATATTGATCGCATCCCTAGTTATTATTATTATAAAGAACGTCCTAGCCTGCGTTTAAGAAATATATTTAAATACAAAACAGGACGAACGCAACGAGGCTTATAATGAATACGAGTACTGCGTTTATTATATTCCTATAAACCACCTGGCTTTGCATATTGAACGTGCGATTGGAAATAAGTTCGTGCTACCCTTCCGTGGGTGGTAGATGTCGCGGTTATGTATTGGTGGTTGGGAAGGGTGGGGGGGGGGGGGGGGATTAAAAGGGGTGAACACGTACTGTCCCCCTTTCTTTGATTGATTGGTGGTGTGGGTAAATTTCTCAAAACCTGATTTTGTGATACAGTCGCTCAATTTTAATTTGTATCTCATAACTGGGCCTCGTGCTGCGCGAAGGCCCCACGAACGTGTAAAACAATTAATTTCCTTTAAAAGGCAGGTTGAAAATGGTGTTTTTACCGTAATAACTTAATTAACTAATTAACTGCTATTATCTTAGCTTCTCGAAGGCCACACTGAAATTCTACTTGGAAAATTTCTAAACTTTTGCCAAACAACATGTGTACCAAGTTTGGATAGATTTCATCAAAGATTGGCCGAGTTATTAACGTTTAAAATTGAACACGACAGAACGACAGAACGACAGAACGACAGAACGACAGGTTGATTAATGGTACCACTACGCTAAGGCTCACTCACTTCGTGGCTCGCCCCACATTGGTTTTGTTCCACGCATTATGAGTAATCATTGTAGACACGTTGATAAATAACATGCACCAATTACACTCATTGCTTTACAATTACAATTATCATCATTGCTTTAATATAAAACAACATAACAACGCTAATTATGCGTGTAATACTGCTAAAGGTCTTCAAAAGCGCGAACATACATTCTGGTGCTAATTTATCTTTTCATGACCCAATATTTTTGAAGTTGAAAGTTAGTGGTGTAGATTTACCACGTGTTAATTATAGCTCAGGTGATGCTACTGGTAATGGTAAAATTAAATTTAAGCGAGCTTCTATTGAACAGCAACATGACTTTGTAAACAATCTACATAATAAATTGGATGACATTGAGGTTGAGTCAGGTTGTATAACATGTGGTAATATTTTTTGTGCGGACCTTACTCATAGACTGTTTATTGAAAAATATGTTTTAGATATTCTTGAATGCATTGATATCAGCTGTAGTAGTTTAAATAATAATTATAATGGTGAGCCCCGTGCTGCTAATAATCGCCCTAAACTTCCCGGTTGGTCGGAGCGAGTTAAACCATTTAGAGATGAAGCTATCCTATGGCATTCCTTGTGGGTCTCGGCGGGGTGTCCAAATGCTTCACAAAATAGTCAGCTTTTTCACATGCGACGGGTGTCTCGCGCGCAGTATAAGTATGCCGTCAGACGGCT
The DNA here is from genome assembly GCA_032718475.1 of Nemertoderma westbladi. Classification (NCBI taxonomy): domain Eukaryota; kingdom Metazoa; phylum Xenacoelomorpha; order Nemertodermatida; family Nemertodermatidae; genus Nemertoderma; species Nemertoderma westbladi. Next base: position 10,522 of record JAUCBJ010003510.1, on the reverse strand, counting down.
CAAACGTTCAGTAGATAATGTGCGTCGAGATAAACTCCTCCAGGCGTGTTTAAGGAATAATAGTGATATATTTAAAGAAATAAAGAAACTTAGATCCACACCGAACACTGTGACTTCGACCATTGATGGTTGTACAGACCCACAATCGATAGCCGACCGATTCGCCAGTATATATTCGGATCTATATAATCAACCGTATGATTCCGATTTAGAGTTCGTTAGATCGCAGATTACCGATAAACTCGAAGGATGTGATTCAGCTGATTTCCCGCATATCACTCCGGATTTGGTCAGTGAAGGTCTACATAGGCTAAAAAGCTCTAAAACAGACGTAACTTTTGATTTTGATTCTGATTGCCTGATCAATGGTCCTCCAGAATTATGTTCACATTTAAGTGATTTGTTCAACAGTTTTCTCATTCACGGCTTTGTTCCACAGTTCTTACTGACGTGTGTCATTATTCCTTTGATAAAAGATAAATTAGGTGACGATTCCCTTTCCAGTAATTACAGGGCTATTGCCTTATCCTCCCTTCTGATTAAGTTGTTTGAGTGGGTCATGCTGATCTCGCAGGCTGAGTGCTTACATTTGGATGAGTTGCAATTCGGGTTCCAAAGTGGTTCCAGTACGTCCCAATGTACCTGGGCGGCTACAGAGGTTCTCGGTTTCTATTCTAGGTGTAATATTATGGGTTTGTTCAGAAGTGGAAAAAATGGGAGCGCGTCACCGGGGGTTGAACCAGCGCTATACGCACGTTTCGGCCTAACAGGCCTCATCAGTAGCGCTAACCAGCTCAGCCACTAGCCCCTGACACTCGCAGTCCCACCTAATCCACTTCTATTGAACGGGCAGTCTTAAGTTGCAAATATTCTATCTCTAACAGCGGACCTAACGGCCTCAAGTATGCTAGAGTGAAACAGGAGGGAAGTACAAATAAATAAATATTCAGCTCGAGTATTGCTGCCAGGTGATATTAATTAAATAAATTGGAGATGAGCTGTTGCAACTGTAATTAAAGGTGTAATATTATGGGTTTGTTCAGAAGTGGAAAAAATGGGAGCGCGTCACCGGGGGTTGAACCAGCGCTATACGCACGTTTCGGCCTAACAGGCCTCATCAGTAGCGCTAACCAGCTCAGCCACTAGCCCCTGACACTCGCAGTCCCACCTAATCCACTTCTATTGAACGGGCAGTCTTAAGTTGCAAATATTCTATCTCTAACAGCGGACCTAACGGCCTCAATTATGCTAGAGTGAAACAGGAGGGAAGTACAAATAAATAAATATTCAGCTCGGTATTGCTGCCAGGTGATATTAATTAAATAAATTGGAGATGAGCTGTTGCAACTGTAATTAAAGGTGTAATATTATGGGTTTGTTCAGAAGTGGAAAAAATGGGAGCGCGTCACCGGGGGTTGAACCAGCGCTATACGCACGTTTCGGCCTAACAGGCCTCATCAGTAGCGCTAACCAGCTCAGCCACTAGCCCCTGACACTCGCAGTCCCACCTAATCCACTTCTATTGAACGGGCAGTCTTAAGTTGCAAATATTCTATCTCTAACAGCGGACCTAACGGCCTCAAGTATGCTAGAGTGAAACAGGAGGGAAGTACAAATAAATAAATATTCAGCTCGGTATTGCTGCCAGGTGATATTAATTAAATAAATTGGAGATGAGCTGTTGCAACTGTAATTAAAGGTGTAAACGCAACTCCTGTATTTGGATGTCTTCTCGATCTATCGAAAGCCTTCGTTATGGTTGAATGGTGCAAGCTATTTCTGGAACTTATTAAGAAGGGGTTTTCTCCTTTTTTCTTACGAACCCTGCTATGGATCTATAGTAATCAAACATGTTGCGTCCGCTGGAACAGCTTCCATTCCGAGTCATTTACGTTAACGAACGGAGTTCGTCAAGGTTCAGTGGCATCTCCGATTCTGTTCTGTATTATATTGGATAAATTAATATCAAAACTGAGGTCATCTAAAGTTGGCTGTTATATTGGTTCTTTTTATTTTGGTATTTTCGGCTACGCAGATGATCTTCTCCTTTTATGCCCTTCCATAGTGGGACTACGGTTTATGGTCAAGTTATGCGAGGAGTTCGCAACCGAAAACCATCTCGTGTTTAGTACAAACCCGAATCCGGATAAATCCAAATGCATTCCTTTTGGGAGAGTGTGGTTTAAACCCACAGCGTCAGTAATGCTGAACGGGAGACCACTTCCTTGGGTCAGGGAGGCGTTGCATCTAGGAAACATGTTAGATTTCCAGAACACAATGGAGTCTGATATTATACGAAAACGGGGAAAATTTATAGGAAAGCTCAATGTACTTCGACAAGAATTCTATTTTTCTGATCTGTATGTTTTGAGTAATATTCAGCGTATTTATTGCACATCCTTCTACGGTAGTAATTTATGGGATCTTTTTTCTGCATCGTGTACTCGTATATACAGTTCATGGAATATTAATATTAGGATTATTTTTAGATTGCCTTTTACATCACATAGATATATTGTAGAAAATGTAATGCAGTTTAAACACCCCAGTATTATGTTATATTCACGTTTTATAAGATTTTGTACCAGTTTAGTGCAGTCTGAAAAATCAAGCATTCGTTATTTAGCAAAATTATTTTTATATGATTGTCGTTCGCGAAGTGGGTGCAATTTACGTTCTATCGCAAATCTGTGTAAAATACCTCTCATTAACTCGATCAATGTTACGCACGTTAATAAGTTGAACTACGTTCCTTTTGATGTAGCTGATAGATGGAAATTAGAATTGTGTAGGGAATTAATTAATTGTCGTTGTAGCAATATTGATATACCTGGTTTTAATGTTGATGAGATTACTGATATCCTTAATTATATTACTACATGTTAGTTAAATATTCTTTATATTATTGCCTATAATTATTTTGTTCGATGCCGTGTCATTTACTGCGTGTTCTGTCAGTTATTCATTACATAGGCCTACGTCATTAATATTGTGCTACTTTACTAATAATATGTCTACGTACCGTGTACTATGTCTATCGTTTATTCATATGTACGAATATCAATTAAATTAAATTAAATTTATGTAACATTGTTACACCGTAAACCTTTATGTAACATTGTTACACCGTAAACCTTTATGTAACATTGTTACACCGTAACCTTTATGTAACATTGTTACACCGTAAACCTTTCTGTAACATTGTTACACCGTAATCTTTATGTAACATTGTTACACCGTAAACCTTTATGTAACATTGTTACACCGCAAACCTTTATGTAACATTGTTACACCGTAACCCTTTATGTAACATTGTTACACCGTAAACCTTTATGTAACATTGTTACACCGTAAACTTTTATGTAACATTGTTACACCGTAAACCTTTATGTAACATTGTTACACCGTAAACCTTTATGTAACATTGTTACACCGTAAACCTTTATGTAACATTGTTACACCGTAAACCTTTATGTAACATTGTTACACCGTAAACCTTTATGTAACATTGTTACACCGTAACCTTTATGTAACATTGTTACACCGTAACCTTTATGTAACATTGTTACACCGTAAACCTTTCTGTAACATTGTTACACCGTAATCTTTATGTAACATTGTTACACCGTAAACCTTTATGTAACATTGTTACACCGCAAACCTTTATGTAACATTGTTACACCGTAAACCTTTATGTCACATTGTTACACCGTAAACCTTTATGTAACAATGTTACACCGTAAACCTATATGTAACATTGTTACACCGTAAACCTTTATGTAACATTGTTACACCGTAAACCTTTATGTAACAATGTTACACCGTAAACCTTTATGTAACATTGTTACACCGTAACCTTTATGTAACAATGTTACACCGTAAACCTTTATGTAACATTGTTACACCGTAAACCTTTATGTAACATTGTTACAACGTAAACCTTTATGTAACATTGTTACACCGTAAACCTTTATGTAACATTGTTACACCCTAAACTTTTATGTAACATTGTTACACCGTAAACCTTTATGTAACATTGTTACACCGTAACCTTTATGTAACAATGTTACACCGTAAACCTTTATGTAACATTGTTACACCGTAAACCTTTATGTAACATTGTTACACCGTAAACCTTTATGTAACATTGTTACACCGTAAACCTTTATGTAACATTGTTACACCGTAAACTTTTATGTAACATTGTTACACCGTAAACCTTTATGTAACATTGTTACACCGTAAACCTTTATGTAACATTGTTACACCGTAAACCTTTATGTAACATTGTTACACCGTAAACCTTTATGTAACATTGTTACACCGTAAACTTTTATGTAACATTGTTACACCGTAAACCTTTATGTAACATTGTTACACCGTAAACCTTTATGTAACATTGTTACACCGTAAACCTTTATGTAACATTGTTACACCGTAAACCTTTATGTAACATTGTTACACCGTAAACCTTTATGTAACATTGCTATAAATTAACCGGGATTTGGTAACTTGATAATAAGTTTAAATCGCTCATCAATGATTGATAGGTGAGATCGAGTATAGGATTTCCCGGTAGGTGTGTATGTTGTATGAGTTCGGTGGGTATGTTGTATGAGTTCGGTGAGTATGTTGTATGAGTTCGGTGGGTATGTTGTATGAGTTCGGTGGGTATGTTGTATGAGTTCGGTGGGTATGTTGTATGAGTTCGGTGGGTATGTTGTATGAGTTCGGTGTGTATGTTGTATGAGTTCGGTGGGTATGTTGTATGAGTTCGGTGGGTATGTTGTATGAGTTCGGTGAGTATGTTGTATGAGTTCGGTGGGTATGTTGTATGAGTTCGGTGAGTATGTTGTATGAGTTCGGTGGGTATGTTGTATGAGTTCGGTGAGTATGTTGTATGAGTTCGGAGGGTATGTTGTATGAGTTCGGTGGGTATGTTGTATGAGTTCGGTGGGTATGTTGTATGAGTTCGGTGGGTATGTTGTATGAGTTCGGTGGGTATGTTTCGCAAAATATATCAATGTTACATATTTGGAATCCGTGTAACGTAAGTTTTCTAACGCTGTGTACTTACAAACAAGACAAATATGAAGAATGGCGAGGATTTCGAAAAGGACACTTTTTTAAAACTCTTATAAAAAAACGAGTTTAACTTAACCATCATCTCCCTTAATTCCCAAGAAGGGCAACCTAACACTCTATGGATCTTTTCGGGGAATCTCATTGATCTCGATTTGTAAAAGCCTTTGCTGAATTGCCCCGTTATTTTTATTATCTTTTACATTAAAATACTCTGTAGTTGATTTAATAAGTGTAAGAGACCGTATTATTGCTGTATCGGTGTTTTTAGAGGATCTAAGACCTATTTCCTCCGTATGTGTACTGTGAAAGGCATATTTTATGATTCTATGGCAATTCGTGACGCAAAGGGGTGATAGCTACTCTTGAACAGTAGTTACTATGACTACGGTTAACAGCTGACATTCATACGTGTTGATTTCCTTTGTTCTACGGCGTCTCTCAGTTCAGTCAGCCAATTAGAGCGTTTTTGTGGCTCCTTGTACAGAAAATTTCCGAGAAATGACGCAATGCCTATGTGCAGTGTTTACATTCAGTCCTGAGCCAAAGAAAGAACGGCTTGGAAGTATTTTGTGCTTTACTGTTTTAGCCGTACACTAGTAGGCTTAATCATAAGGACATATATCCGTTATCTAACTTGACTAACCTAACTCAATGCAATCAATGCATACTGCAGTACTGCATACACTGCATACTGTGTAACACTGTGCATACTTTATATTGTTATACTGCTATTTGCTGTCTGTACTTCATAATTTGGTTGATGAATTATTATATTTGGAATAACGATAAATAACCCCGAAAACCCAATATTCTTGATATACTGAAGGTAAGAGAGAAAGGTTATACATAACGATTGTGACTTATGTTAAAGTGGTTTGAAGTGAATCTAATGTTATTTGATAGCCCCTACATGAGTCAGTCCGTGTTCCTTTTATATGTGACTAAAATCAGTGAAGATCGGCAGATCAGTGTGCAGTATTGTGCAGCATTGTGTATGAGTGAGACTGATAACGAAGCATTTCCTAAAGAATGTGCCATATATGTGAATTATAATTAAGCCATATCGTTGTGAGTAGTTTAAGTCATAACTCTGTTTATATAAATAAAGCGCCACGTCCTAAAGGAACTGTTAATATTCCCGAAGGTGAATAATATTGTCAGAGATTATATAATACTGTCAGTCGAATAATACATTAAGCTTACATAGCAATAAAATTAAGCCGTCGAACCCAATCTCCCGGGAATTATCCAGCGGGTGAATGATCGCGCACAGATTGGTTTCGACTAGTGTAGTGAATCAAATATTTGTCATCGGCTAAAGTGATTTATTATCTAACAGACATCCTAATTTGGCGGGTTAAACTGCCAAAGGTCTGAAAGCGCGAACAATAACGGATATTGCTTCTTTATTGCAGTAAGCAATAAAGTCGAAAGTACCGGTCGACCGGTAACCAGTAGGCCTGACTGCCTGATCATCCGGACCGGTACCTACAGCAGTATTATTCGATTTTGATTATTATATACCGGTAGGCCTTAATAATTAATCAGGGACTGCACGCCCTGGTTTTTTATTGAGATTTTTACTTATTTCTGTCAAGTTTTATTTGTTTGTAGGCCAGTATTGAACAGAAGGCGTGTAAGCCTGATCATATTGTACAGACAATTTGTAGGCTGAGCTGTTGTCTGATTGCTGTTAAGTCCGAACGAATTGCAGTGTGTGTAGGTCACCTGTCCGATAAAGAACGGTTGGGAAGTTGGGGTAGCCATTGCTGTAAAGTAAACCCCCAATTAAAGAATAAGTCGTACTACTGGGTTAGAACGCATACTACCTAACTATTTCGGAGTCTGCATGTCCTGTAGTTTATTTAGGCTTGAGAGTAGTCTGCCATCGTTTGGTCTGTACTTTGTTTGTGTAGTCTGTACAGGTAGCGTATAATATCATTTAGATAATTTGTAGGCTGGATAGTTGTCTGTCTGTTATTAGGTCTGAACGGATTGCAGTGTGTGTAGAGCCCTTGTCCGATAAAGAACGGTTGGGAAGTTGGGGTAGCCATTGCTGTAAAGTAAACCCCCAATTAAAGAATAAGTCGTACTACTGGGTTAGAACGCATACTACCTAACTATTTCGGAGTCTGCATGTCCTGTAGTTTATTTAGGCTTGATAGTAGTCTGTCAGTATTTAGTCTGCATTTTTGTTTGAGTGGTTTGTACGCGTAGCGTAATATTTATTATTCAGAGTTTATGCGATTATTCGCAACATTCAAGTCCCCAAGTTTGTTCCTACAGTAATTGTGTTTGTTATACATACCGCTATAGTTAAATTAACCTCGGTACTACACGGGCTGCTTGGCGTAGGTAAAGACTGGTGATTTTGTGCATCGGTCACTCCAGCAGATGCCGTGGTTCTTTTAGCTGTTCAAGTATATTTAATTACTGATTATCTGTTGTACAAGTACTCGTACCTAATTTAGGGTTTAGTGTACAGTGCTTTCCGAAAATAATTAGTGTAGGCATTATATTTGTGTTGTAAAGTGGTTGATAGGCACATTCGATTAGCTCTATTAACTTCTAGGTAGGAACACTCCGTGATACATAACGTAGAACCTATAGCGATACGGCTATAGGTCGTCAGGCGGTGGTATTTTTCTATCTGGACAACGCAGTGTATTTACTACTACGTATTATTTTCAAATACCGCAGTACCCTGTCCGTTGTAATAACCAGTTTTCTAACCCTTTGTTAGGCTGGTTTGTAGACTTCTTGTAAAATTACCCTAAAAATTCGTATTTTGTGTTTTTTGTAAATTTTTGCATTTATTTAGAGATTGTAATCTCACCCGAATTGTACGTAATTTGTAGTATTAAGTAACTTAGGTAAATTAGTAATATTTGTTTTAGTGTCTATAAGTAACACTTCACTGAAAGCGCACCGCTTTGTGTAGTGATTACCCCCAGAAATAATAACATTTATTTCAAACATTGACAAAACCCATTAAAACGGGTATAAATATATTATAAATCAAATCTAACGATTTATAAATAGTAGGCCTACCATACAACCATTAGGTCTCAATATCAGTTGGATTACTGCTTAAATAACGGTAATAAAGTAAGTTAAAGTAACCAAGTAACCCTAAAGTTCAGAAATTCAATTATTCCAAAATAATTGATATACCGGTATTTACGATAGGCCTATTATCTTATTTCTATAAATCTAGGCTGAAATTATACCGGTACTTGTAATTAATTCTATTCCAGAATTATATATACTACAAACTGTAAGCTGTATACCGGTATTCCGATAGGCCTATTATATATTTATATATATTTGTGCTAAAATTATACCGGTATTCTGTGATAAACCTAGTCTGTAATAATACTTATATAGTTATATATACTATAAGCATACCGGTATTCTAATATATTATATATATATCACGCTACACTGAGTAGCAGTACCGGTAATTAATTACTAGGCTAGCAGTTAATACTGAGTTACTAGACTTACTCAGACTGTAATACAGCAGTAGACATTCAGCGGTATACATAGTCATGTCTGATACTAAGCAGAACCTGTCAGACAGTATATTAGATGTAACTATCTGCGACTCAGATAGAGACGTACAACCGTCTGGTCGTAAATCCAGTTCACCTCCCACTGTGAGGAAGGTCATCCCTCCAGTAGTAATAACAGAACCTAGGCTGGTCCAACATCGTAGGTCTATCATAGGCACCCGAGCTCAGGTCAAGCGGGACCAACAAGGCAGCGGAACAGCAACAACCCGCTAGTCAAGAACTCTATTCCTCAGCAGCCCAGCAGCTCCAGTAGTGAGGATACTGTAGAGCTGACACCCGAGCGCGGAGCAGAGATGACGGATGCGGTTTATACGGATCCCCTTCTCATCCTTCCTGCAGCCGTGCTCGCTGGGTTATTGATCGCGGTGGAAGAACACCAGATCGATTGGGCGAGAAGTCAACGGTCAACTAGAGATAGCTACGCGGGATACACGAGTGAAGAACTGAAGTCTATTGTCGAGTCGCAATGGAACTTCCCCGGACCCGGACTCCCGTTTGATTTATCAGAAGCTGCCTGGGAAGACATACACCGGATGGGAGTAGCCAAGGAAACCATCGATCCAGCTGTGTGGAAGAGGTCCGCAGCCGGATACGCACAGGGATTCTTCAGCTCTATGGAGCGAGTAGAAAAGCAACTTTTTCAACAACCTCAAGGACCTCAAGAGCAGGGATCGCTGCTTTATCAAGTTAGAGAAAGAGTTTTGCGGATTAGGCTAATCTTATCCGCCTTTGAGGAGGCTTCTAAAAGAAAACAAGACACGTCGTTGCAAGTTGCCGTAAAAACTTGGTTTCAACGGGTGAGTCGCCAGGTTCAAGGAGCAGCTCGGTGGAAAGCTCAGTTGGAGGAGCGCTCAACCCATGGAGAATCGACGGACGCTACTTTTTCCCAAGTGGAAAGTGAAGCGACGGCAGAGAAACCGCATAAGAAGGATGCCATTGATATCTATCTGTCAGACTATCAGCGTTTTTTGGGAGATGAAGAGTTGAGGAGAAGGCTAGAGGGACTTAGCCCTAATAGCGAAGGAGCCAAACTCGTGTTAGATGCGATTGATGTGGATAGGTTAGCGGCGAACCAAGCTAAATTCGATGAACAACTCCGCATCGCTAGAGAACAAGAAGAACAAGTAAAGAAAAAACGTATAGAAGATAGAAAGACAACGGCAGTGGCAGCAGCAGTGGCAGCGGCAGAAGCCGAAAGAAAAGCGGCACTGGCAATAGCAGAGGCAGTGGTAGAAGCAGAACGGAGGGCATCTGAAGAGGCAACCCAACTAGAGTTGGAAATTCTTCAAGAGAAGCAAGACAACTTCAATAAACAGTTAACAGCGAGCAATATGCAGATGATGAGTCGATCTACTCCCAAGAGACAGGGGTATACATCATCTGAGGAAGGCGATACCACCGACGCTGAAGGCGGAGGAAATCGATCCCGCCTAAGCAGACGTAAAAGAACATTCCACCGTCAGAAATTGCCTGATTTGCCTCCAGCTGTTAGAAGGCAACTAAATAACACCAACTTAGGTAGTACAGAGCCCACAGACCAAATAATTACAATAGAAAGACTCCCTACTATAGTAGATGAGCCTGAAATAATTAGGCCTGTTCTTGAAATCACCCCTTCGGTAATAGAGACACCTGTACTCCCTGAACCTACTTCTCAATTCCCTTTGCACAGCACTAAGCTACCTGTGCCCAGCAGAACAGTCCATGAGACAGTGCATACCCTGGACTCCGAGCGAAATATTCCAGATTTGTCGCCCGTTGTCCCTCGTCCGCCCGCTACAACGTTGGCGACTCCCGCTTCGGCGGTCGAATGGGTGGACGAGAGACGACGGGGGATGGATCTCCTGCTCGGGCAGATGCAG
>JAUCBJ010003509.1:0-18893 GCA_032718475.1 Nemertoderma westbladi | reverse complement strand
TATCTATCTACACGGTTTCTATGTTGTTATACTCTAGGTGGTTATACTGATCGGGACTCTCGCCTTAGACGACAACTGCGCCACGCTCCTAGCGGAGAGCGGCGTCATCCAATGTCTCATCCAACTCCTCAATGCCAAACAAGAGGACGACGAGATTGTCTGCCAGATCGTCTACGTCTTCTACCAGATGATCTTCCACGAAGCCACCCGTCGGGTAATAATCGCGGAGACGGGGGCCCCGGCCTACCTGGTCGATTTGATGCACGATAAGAACTCGGCGATACGGAAGGTCTGCCATCAAACGCTCGATATAATAGCGGAGTTCGACGCGGAATGGGCCGCCAAGATCCAGCGCGTCAAGTTCCAGTGGCACAACTCGCAGTGGTTGGACATGGTTGAATCCGAGCCGGCTGGTTTCCCGGGTGACGATTACGACTCGCAGTTTATGTTCGAAGACGAGGGTTTCGGCCCATTCATCCACGACTCGGATATTCTAGAACATCCGGATTTAGTTTACGGCGCGTATCCGGAGCAGCAACAACAGACGGGGGGCGTTTCGGATGAATCGTTCGAACAGGACGGCGGCTACCCGGATGGGTTGGGGTTCGGGGCTCCCGATATGTACCCGGGGGTGGCGGCGGGGTTGGGGGGGAGGGAATACCACCCCGGGTTGGGACCCGGGGGCTACTACCCCCGGGGGTTCGGCGGCGCGCATCCCGTTAACGGGGAACTCGATGACGACGATGATGACGTCATATATCGCCCTGGCAACCCCCATTTATCGGCGGTGATGTAGTGATTGCATTCCAGCCACATTATATAATGACATCCGATAATAACCCCCCACATTATATCGGTAATTACATCTCACAGGTTCCGTTTTTGTGCAAATAAGGTAATTTATTTTTATCTTTCGCGTGTATAAAGATTATTTATTGTTTTATACAGTTAGTATTTTATTTCTGAATAATTATATACAATATAACATTGTTTTAGGCTTATCTTTTTATTAGGCCTACAGTATAATTTATATATTGGTAATTATATACGACATGTTACGACATGGATGATTCTGTTCGGATAATTAAATTATAAATATTGATTTATCAACAAAACTATTTAAAATCAATTCACTTAGCACTTCTTAGTAAATCTTATCTTAGTAAATCTTATCTTAGTAAATCTTATCTTAGTCAATCTTATCTTAGTAAATCTTATCTTAGTCAATCATAATCGGAGAGAAATATTACGATGGGAAAGGGGGAAAAAGGGAATAATTGTGTCGTGATTATTGCATTTTTAAATTAGAATCACGACGGAGTGTATTTTTTATATTTGCCTACGGAGGCGCGAAAAATCTATTACATCCATCCTATGGTCTCTGTCCAACTTACTTCCTCTATCTCCATCCTATGGTATCTGTCCAACTTACTTCCTCTATCTCCACCTATGGTATCTGTCCAACTTACTTCCTCTATCTCCACCTATATGGTCTCTGTCCAACTTACTTCCTCTATATCCATCCTATGGTATCTGTCCAACTTACTTCCTCTATCTCCATCCTATGGTCTCTGTCCAACTTACTTCCTCTATCTCCATCCTATGGTCTCTGTCCAACTTACTTCCTCTATCTCCATACTATGGTCTCTGTCCAACTTACTTCCTATATCTCCCTCCTATATTATTATTATCTTTTAATCCACGCCATTAAGGCACATAGTAAAAATAAGTACATAATTAAATTGGACAATATTGAATACACAGGTAGATGAGTCTAAATAATATGGAGTACATGAAAAGCATAAGTAAGTAAGATTATTAACTATTAGCACAGCACAACTATATTACAGTAATTAGTGTTATTTTACGTAATTTAAGTTCAACATTTCACGAATACGCGAAACGCCATGTTGGCGACAGATAACAGACACACCCCGTAGGATGCTATTGTCAATGTTGTCAACCCTGTTGAACAAACTCGTAATCGATTTATAACGTAAGTGAATGAATAAAGGTATATTCAGTAGACCAAATGTCAGAGAAATACTAGTGGATTCTCCATCAGTTATACGGGGTATTTTAAATAGAAATCTAGCACAATTATTGTATGCTACTCGTAGTTTATTATGTGCACTGTCAGAATAGCTGCGCTTTGCCCAGAGCGAGTTGCAATATATGGGGGTGCAATAGGCTCGGAATAAAGCAAGCTTAACTGGTCGGCTGCAATTGCCAAACTTGCGTAGCAACATATTACCACGTGCGTATAAGCTATTAGTCTGCTTACGGATATCAAAATCGTCATCTAACGTACAATGTATTAAATGTCCTAAGTAGTTAAATTTATCAACAATATCAAGTTTCACATCATAAAGAAATACTGCGGACTTAGCGCTGCAGCTTATATCTCTTGGTAAAAAATACATACATTTAGATTTCTTCTTATTGAAAGTCATAGAGTTATTAGAGGCGTAACTAACAGCAACATCTATTAACTTTTGTAACCCGTAAATTGAGTTTGACAGCAAACAGATATCATCAGCATAACCCAAGTGATTTACCCTGATATTACCCATATAACATCCAACCCCGCTTAATGTTAATTGAATGCTTAAATCATCTAAATAAACATTGAAAAACAGGGGAGACAGAATGCCACCCTGTTTTGTACCATTAGTCACCGTAAATTTCGGTGAGACTATACCCGCCCAAACAACACACATCAACTGCGACCTATACCAATAAATAATCAGACGCACAATATATAGGGGAATATTTCGATCAATAAGTTTGCGAAAAAGTACAAAGTGGTTAACTTTGTCAAAAGCTTTGCTGGCGTCTAGCATACACACATAAACCCTATGGTCTCTGTCCAACTTACTTCCTCTATCTCCATCCTATGGTCTCTGTCCAACTTACTTCCTCTATCTCCATACTATGGTCTCTGTCCAACTTACTTCCTCTATCTCCATCCTATGGTATCTGTCCAACTTACTTCCTCTATCTTCATCCTATGGTCTCTGTCCAACTTACTTCCTCTATCTCCCTCCTATGGTCTCTGTCCAACTTACTTCCTCTATCTCCATCCTATGGTATCTGTCCAACTTACTTCCTCTATCTCCACCTATGGTATCTGTCCAACTTACTTCCTCTATCTCCACCTATGGTCTCTGTCCAACTTACTTCCTCTATCTCCATCCTATGGTATCTGTCCAACTTACTTCCTCTATCTCCCTCCTATGGTCTCTGTCCAACTTACTTCCTCTATCTTCATCCTATGGTATCTGTCCAACTTACTTCCTCTATCTCCATCCTATGGTATCTGTCCAACTTACTTCCTCTATCTCCATCCTATGGTCTCTGTCCAACTTACTTCCTCTATCTCCATCCTATGGTCTCTGTCCAACTTACTTCCTCTATCTCCATCCTATGGTCTCTGTCCAACTTACTTCCTCTATCTCCACCTATGGTATCTGTCCAACTTACTTCCTCTATCTCCATCCTATGGTCTCTGTCCAACTTACTTCCTCTATCTCCATCCTATGGTATCTGTCCAACTTACTTCCTCTATCTCCATACTATGGTCTCTGTCCAACTTACTTCCTCTATCTCCATCCTATGGTCTCTGTCCAACTTACTTCCTCTATCTCCATCCTATGGTCTCTGTCCAACTTACTTCCTCTATCTCCATCCTATGGTATCTGTCCAACTTACTTCCTCTATCTCCATACTATGGTCACTGTCCAACTTACTTCCTCTATATCCATCCTATGGTCTCTGTCCAACTTACTTCCTCTATCTCCATCCTATGGTATCTGTCCAACTTACTTCCTCTATCTCCATCCTATGGTCTCTGTCCAACTTACTTCCTCTATCTCCACCTATGGTATCTGTCCAACTTACTTCCTCTATCTCCATCCTATGGTCTCTGTCCAACTTACTTCCTCTATCTCCACCTATGGTCTCTGTCCAACTTACTTCATCTATCTCCATCCTATGGTCTCTGTCCAACTTACTTCCTCTATCTCCACCTATGGTATCTGTCCAACTTACTTCCTCTATCTCCATCCTATGGTATCTGTCCAACTTACTTCCTCTATCTCCATCCTATGGTATCTGTCCAACTTACTTCCTCTATCTCCACCTATGGTCTCTGTCCAACTTACTTCCTCTATCTCCATCCTATGGTCTCTGTCCAACTTACTTCCTCTATCTCCATCCTATGGTCTCTGTCCAACTTACTTCCTCTATCTCCATCCTATGGTATCTGTCCAACTTACTTCCTCTATCTCCCTCCTATGGTCTCTGTCCAACTTACTTCCTCTATCTCCATCCTATGGTCTCTGTCCAACTTACTTCCTCTATCTCCATCCTATGGTCTCTGTCCAACTTACTTCCTCTATCTCCATCCTATGGTCTCTGTCCAACTTACTTCCTCTATCTCCATCCTATGGTCTCTGTCCAACTTACTTCCTCTATCTCCATCCTATGGTATCTGTCCAACTTACTTCCTCTATCTCCCTCCTATGGTCTCTGTCCAACTTACTTCCTCTATCTCCATCCTATGGTCTCTGTCCAACTTACTTCCTCTATCTCCATCCTATGGTCTCTGTCCAACTTACTTCCTCTATCTCCACCTATGGTCTCTGTCCAACTTACTTCCTCTATCTCCATCCTATGGTCTCTGTCCAACTTACTTCCTCTATCTCCATCCTATGGTCTCTGTCCAACTTACTTCCTCTATCTCCATCCTATGGTCTCTGTCCAACTTACTTCCTCTATCTCCATCCTATGGTCTCTGTCCAACTTACTTCCTCTATCTCCATCCTATGGTCTCTGTCCAACTTACTTCCTCTATCTCCATCCTATGGTCTCTGTCCAACTTACTTCCTCTATCTCCATCCTATGGTCTCTGTCCAACTTACTTCCTCTATCTCCATCCTATGGTCTCTGTCCAACTTACTTCCTCTATCTCCATCCTATGGTATCTGTCCAACTTACTTCCTCTATCTCCCTCCTATGGTCTCTGTCCAACTTACTTCCTCTATCTCCATCCTATGGTCTCTGTCCAACTTACTTCCTCTATCTCCATCCTATGGTCTCTGTCCAACTTACTTCCTCTATCTCCACCTATGGTCTCTGTCCAACTTACTTCCTCTATCTCCATCCTATGATCTCTGTCCAACTTACTTCCTCTATCTCCCTCCTATGGTCTCTGTCCAACTTACTTCCTCTATCTCCACCTATGGTCTCTGTCCAACTTACTTCCTCTATCTCCATACTATGGTCTCTGTCCAACTTACTTCCTCGATCTCCATCCTATGGTCTCTGTCCAACTTACTTCCTCTATCTCCATCCTATGGTCTCTGTCCAACTTACTTCCTCTATCTCCATCCTATGGTCTCTGTCCAACTTACTTCCTCTATCTCCATCCTATGGTCTCTGTCCAACTTACTTCCTCTATCTCCATCCTATGGTCTCTGTCCAACTTACTTCCTCTATCTCCCTCCTATGGTCTCTGTCCAACTTACTTCCTCTATCTCCATCCTATGGTCTCTGTCCAACTTACTTCCTCTATCTCCATCCTATGGTCTCTGTCCAACTTACTTCCTCTATCTCCATCCTATGGTCTCTGTCCAACTTACTTCCTCTATCTCCCTCCTATGGTCTCTGTCCAACTTACTTCCTCTATCTCCATCCTATGGTCTCTGTCCAACTTACTTCCTCTATCTCCACCTATGGTCTCTGTCCAACTTACTTCCTCTATCTCCATCCTATGATCTCTGTCCAACTTACTTCATCTATCTCCCTCCTATGGTCTCTGTCCAACTTACTTCCTCTATCTCCACCTATGGTCTCTGTCCAACTTACTTCCTCTATCTCCATACTATGGTCTCTGTCCAACTTACTTCCTCTATCTCCATACTATGGTCTCTGTCCAACTTACTTCCTCTATCTCCATACTATGGTCTCTGTCCAACTTACTTCCTCTATCTCCATACTATGGTCTCTGTCCAACTTACTTCCTCTATCTCCATACTATGGTCTCTGTCCAACTTACTTCCTCTATCTCCACCTATGGTCTCTGTCCAACTTACTTCCTCTATCTCCATACTATGGTCTCTGTCCAACTTACTTCCTCTATCTCCACCTATGGTCTCTGTCCAACTTACTTCCTCTATCTCCATACTATGGTCTCTGTCCAACTTACTTCCTCTATCTCCATACTATGGTCTCTGTCCAACTTACTTCCTCTATCTCCATACTATGGTCTCTGTCCAACTTACTTCCTCTATCTCCATCCTATGGACTCTGTCCAACTTACTTCCTCTATCTCCATCCTATGGTCTCTGTCCAACTTACTTCCTCTATCTCCATCCTATGGTCTCTGTCCAACTTACTTCCTCTATCTCCATCCTATGGTATCTGTCCAACTTACTTCCTCTATCTCCACCTATGGTCTCTGTCCAACTTACTTCCTCTATCTCCATCCTATGATCTCTGTCCAACTTACTTCCTCTATCTCCCTCCTATGGTCTCTGTCCAACTTACTTCCTCTATCTCCACCTATGGTCTCTGTCCAACTTACTTCCTCTATCTCCATACTATTGACTCTATCCAACTTACTTCCTCTATCTCCACCTATGGTCTCTGTCCAACTTACTTCCTCTATCTCCATACTATTGACTCTATCCAACTTACTTCCTCTATCTCCACCTATGGTCTCTGTCCAACTTACTTCCTCTATCTCCATACTATTGACTCTATCCAACTTACTTCCTCTATCTCCACCTATGGTCTCTGTCCAACTTACTTCCTCTATCTCCATCCTATGGTCTCTGTCCAACTTACTTCCTCTATCTCCATACTATTGACTCTATCCAACTTACTTCCTCGATCTCCATCCTATGGTCTCTGTCCAACTTACTTCCTCTATCTCCACCTATGGTCTCTGTCCAACTTACTTCCTCTATCTCCATCCTATGGTCTCTGTCCAACTTACTTCCTCTATCTCCACCTATGGTCTCTGTCCAACTTACTTCCTCTATCTCCATACTATTGACTCTATCCAACTTACTTCCTCTATCTCCACCTATGGTCTCTGTCCAACTTACTTCCTCTATCTCCATACTATTGACTCTATCCAACTTACTTCCTCTATCTCCACCTATGGTCTCTGTCCAACTTACTTCCTCTATCTCCATACTATTGACTCTATCCAACTTACTTCCTCTATCTCCACCTATGGTCTCTGTCCAACTTACTTCCTCTATCTCCATCCTATGGTCTCTGTCCAACTTACTTCCTCTATCTCCATACTATTGACTCTATCCAACTTACTTCCTCGATCTCCATCCTATGGTCTCTGTCCAACTTACTTCCTCTATCTCCACCTATGGTCTCTGTCCAACTTACTTCCTCTATCTCCATCCTATGGTCTCTGTCCAACTTACTTCCTCTATCTCCATCCTATGGTCTCTGTCCAACTTACTTCCTCTATCTCCACCTATGGTCTCTGTCCAACTTACTTCCTCTATCTCCATACTATTGACTCTATCCAACTTACTTCCTCTATCTCCATCCTATGGTCTCTGTCCAACTTACTTCCTCTATCTCCATCCTATGGTCTCTGTCCAACTTACTTCCTCTATCTCCATCCTATGGTCTCTGTCCAACTTACTTCCTCTATCTCCATCCTATGGTCTCTGTCCAACTTACTTCCTCTATCTCCATACTATTGACTCTATCCAACTTACTTCCTCTATCTCCATCCTATGGTCTACTTACTTCCTCTATCTCCATCCTATGGTCTCTGTCCAACTTACTTCCTCTATCTCCATACTATGGTCTCTGTCCAACTTACTTCCTCTATCTCCATCCTATGGTCTCTGTCCAACTTACTTCCTCTATCTCCCTCCTATGGTCTCTGTCCAACTTACTTCCTCTATCTCCATACTATTGACTCTATCCAACTTACTTCCTCTATCTCCATCCTATGGTCTACTTACTTCCTCTATCTCCATCCTATGGTCTCTGTCCAACTTACTTCCTCTATCTCCATACTATGGTCTCTGTCCAACTTACTTCCTCTATCTCCACCTATGGTCTCTGTCCAACTTACTTCCTCTATCTCCATACTATTGACTCTATCCAACTTACTTCCTCTATCTCCATCCTATGGTCTCTGTCCAACTTACTTCCTCTATCTTCATCCTATGGTCTCTGTCCAACTTACTTCCTCTATCTCCACCTATGGTCTCTGTCCAACTTACTTCCTCTATCTCCATACTATTGACTCTATCCAACTTACTTCCTCTATCTCCATCCTATGGTCTCTGTCCAACTTACTTCCTCTATCTCCATCCTATGGTCTCTGTCCAACTTACTTCCTCTATCTTCATCCTATGGTCTCTGTCCAACTTACTTCCTCTATCTCCATACTATTGACTCTATCCAACTTACTTCCTCTATCTCCCTCCTATGGTCTCTGTCCAACTTACTTCCTCTATATCCATCCTATGGTCTCTGTCCAACTTACTTCCTCTATCTCCATCCTATGGTCTCTGTCCAACTTACTTCCTCTATCTCCATACTATTGACTCTGTCCAACTTACTTCCTCTATCTCCATACTATTGACTCTATCCAACTTACTTCCTCTATCTCCATCCTATGGTCTCTGTCCAACTTACTTCCTCTATCTCCATCCTATGGTCTCTGTCCAACTTACTTCCTCTATCTCCATACTATTGACTCTGTCCAACTTACTTCCTCTATCTCCATACTATTGACTCTATCCAACTTACTTCCTCTATCTCCATCCTATGGTCTCAGTCCAACTTACTTCCTCTATCTCCATCCTATGGTCTCTGTCCAACTTACTTCCTCTATCTCCATCCTATGGTATCTGTCCAACTTACTTCCTCTATCTCCATACTATGGTCTCTGTCCAACTTACTTCCTCTATCTCCATACTATTGACTCTATCCAATTTACTTCCTCTATCTCCCTCCTATGGTCTCTGTCCAACTTACTTCCTCTATCTCCATCCTATGGTATCTGTCCAACTTACTTCCTCTATCTCCATACTATTGACTCTATCCAACTTACTTCCTCTATCTCCCTCCTATGGTCTCTGTCCAACTTACTTCCTCTATCTCCATCCTATGGTCTCTGTCCAACTTACTTCCTCTATCTCCATCCTATGGTCTCTGTCCAACTTACTTCCTCTATCTCCACCTATGGTCTCTGTCCAACTTACTTCCTCTATCTCCATCATATGGACTCTGTCCAACTTACTTCCTCTATCTCCATCCTATGGTCTCTGTCCAACTTACTTCCTCTATCTCCATACTATGGTCTCTGTCCAACTTACTTCCTCTATCTCCATCCTATGGTCTCTGTCCAACTTACTTCCTCTATCTCCATCCTATGGTCTCTGTCCAACTTACTTCCTCTATCTCCATCCTATGGTCTCTGTCCAACTTACTTCCTCTATCTCCATCCTATGGTATCTGTCCAACTTACTTCCTCTATCTCCATACTATGGTCTCTGTCCAACTTACTTCCTCTATCTCCATCCTATGGTATCTGTCCAACTTACTTCCTCTATCTCCATACTATGGTCTCAGTCCAACTTACTTCCTCTATCTCCACACTATGGACTCTGTCCAACTTACTTCCTCTATCTCCATCCTATGGTATCTGTCCAACTTACTTCCTCTATCCCCATACTATGGTCTCAGTCCAACTTACTTCCTCTATCTCCATACTATGGTATCTGTCCAACTTACTTCCTCTATCTCCATACTATGGTCTCAGTCCAACTTACTTCCTCTATCTCCATACTATGGTCACTGTCCAACTTCTTCATCTATCTCCATCCTATGGTCTCTGTCCAACTTACTTCCTCTATCTCCATCCTATGGTCTCTGTCCAACTTACTTCCTCTATCTCCATCCTATGGTCTCTGTCCAACTTACTTCCTCTATCTCCATCCTATGGTCTCTGTCCAACTTACTTCCTCTATATCCATCCTATGGTCTCTGTCCAACTTACTTCCTCTATCTCCATCCTATGGTCTCTGTCCAACTTACTTCCTCTATCTCCATCCTATGGTCTCTGTCCAACTTACTTCCTCTATATCCATCATATGGTCTACTTACTACTTACTTCCTCTATCTCCATCCTATGGTATCTGTCCAACTTACTTCCTCTATCTCCATACTATGGTATCTGTCCAACTTACTTCCTCTATCTCCATACTATGGTCTCAGTCCAACTTACTTCCTCTATCTCCATCCTATGGTATCTGTCCAACTTACTTCCTCTATCCCCATACTATGGTCTCAGTCCAACTTACTTCCTCTATCTCCATACTATGGTATCTGTCCAACTTACTTCCTCTATCTCCATACTATGGTCACTGTCCAACTTCTTCATCTATCTCCATCCTATGGTCTCTGTCCAACTTACTTCCTCTATCTCCATCCTATGGTCTCTGTCCAACTTACTTCCTCTATCTCCATCCTATGGTCTCTGTCCAACTTACTTCCTCTATCTCCATCCTATGGTCTCTGTCCAACTTACTTCCTCTATCTCCATCCTATGGTCTCTGTCCAACTTACTTCCTCTATATCCATCCTATGGTCTACTTACTACTTACTTCCTCTATCTCCATCCTATGGTCTCTGTCCTTCTTACTTTCATAGTCAATCAGTTTGTTTTGGATGTCATTCTCGTGGTGTCGTAGCAAACTGGAAATTAAAATTATAGCGTCATAGTTGATAATCATGTATCTAAAATAGAATGATGATAAAGATCACCCAGCCAAACTCAACTGGCTACTCATTGGTTAACCGTAAACGCCATACCCACACAACTGGCTACTCATTGGTTAACCCTAAAACGCCATACCCACTCAACTGGCCAGATGGGGGGGGGGGGGGGGGGGGGGGGGAACTGGACGCAATAAAAATTCATCTCTCTCAAGGGGAAATTCGAGCAGGGCAAATAAATTAGTCTTAAAAATAAACTGTAACCTGTTATATTGTGTTTAGTCTATTGTTAAAATAGCGTGTTGTTGTTAAAATAACGTACCACTGAAACAAACGCCATACGCACTCAACTGGCTACTCATTGGTTAACGGTAAACGCCATACCCACTCAACTGGCTACTCATTGGTAAACGGTAAACGCCATACCCACTCAACTGGCTACTCATTGGTTAACCCTAAAACGCCATACCCACTCAACTGGCTACTCATTGGTTAACGGTACACGCCATACCCACTCAACTGGCTACTCATTGGTAAACGGTAAACGCCATACCCACTCAACTGGCTACTCATTGGTTAACGGTAAACGCCATACCCACTCAACTGGCTACTCATTGGTTAACTGTAAACGCCATACCCACTCAACTGACTACTCATTGGTTTACCGTAAACGCCATACCAACTCAACTGGCTACTCATTGGTTAACCGTAAACACCATACCTACTCAACTGGCTACTCATTGGTTTACCGTAAACGCCATACCCACTCAACTGGCTACTCATTGGTTAACGGTAAACGCCATACCCACTCAACTGACTACTCATTGGTTTACCGTAAACGCCATACCAACTCAACTGGCTACTCATTGGTTAACCGTAAACACCATACCTACTCAACTGGCTACTCATTGGTTTACCGTAAACGCCATACCCACTCAACTGGCTACTCATTGGTTAACGGTAAACGAAACGCCATACCAACTCAACTGGCTACTCATTGGTTAACCCTAAAACGCCATACCCACTCAACTGGCTACTCATTGGTTAACCATAAACGCCAAACCCACTCAACTGGCTATTCATTGGTCAACCGTAAACGCCATACCAACTCAACTGGCTAACCGTAAACGCCATACCAACTCAACTGGCTACTCATTGGTTAACCGTAAACGCCATACCCACTCAACTGGCTACTCATTGGTTAACCCTAAAACGCCATACCTACTCAACTGGTTACTCATTGGTTATGGTTAACCCTAAAACGCCATACCCACTCAACTGGCTACTCATTGGTTAACCATAAACGCCATACCTACTCAACTGGTTACTTCTCATTGGTTAACCTTAAACGCCATACCCACTCAACTGGCTACTCATTGGTTAACCGTAAACGCCATATCAACTCAACTGGCTACTCATTGGTTAACCCTAAAACGCCATACCCACTCAACTGGCTACTCATTGGTTAACCCTAAAACGCCATACCCACTCAACTGGCTACTCATTGGTTAACCGTAAACACCATACCTACTCAACTGGCTACTCATTGGTTAACCCTAAAACGCCATACCCACTCAACTGGCTACTCATTAGTTAACCGTAAACGCCATACCCACTCAACTGGCTACTCATTGGTTAACCATAAACGCCATACCCACTCAACTGGCTACTCATTGGTTTACCGTAAACGCCCTACCAATTCAACTGGCTACTCATTGGTTAACCCTAAAACGCCATACCCACTCAACTGGCTACTCATTGGTTAACCGTAAACGTCATACCCATTCAACTGGCTACTCATTGGTTTACCGTAAACCCCATACCCACTCAACTGGCTACTCATTGGTTTACCGTAAAGGCCATACCCACTCAACTGGCTACTCATTGGTTAACCAGAAACGCCATACCCACTCAACTGGTTACTCATTGGTTAACCATAAACGCCATACCAACTCAACTGGCTACGTATTGGTTAACCGTAAACGCCATACCCACTCAACTGGCTACTCATTGGTTAACCATAAACGCCATACCCACTCAACTGGCTACTCATTGGCTTACCGTAAACGCCATACCAACTCAACTGGCTACGTATTGGTTAACCGTAAACAACATACCAACTCAACTGGCTACTTATTGGTTAACTGTAAACAAACAGTCATTACTTACTTTTCCTCCAGTTCTCCTATTCTATTTTGATGCTCAGATTCCAGGGTATTTAATTCCGCGAAATATTTTGATTGAAGATGTTCTCTTTCGACATCGAATTCTTTCGTCAACTGAACTTTTTCCTGTGCGTGCGTCGACAATATATCTTGTTTCTCTTGATTCATCTGAGAAAATTATCAAAAACCAAATTTCAACCGGAACCACTTGGTATCTCACCACCCGCTCATTAAAGCCGGGTGACCACGTACTTTTAGCAGAGACCAACTTGAAAAGACGGTTGTGGTTGACTGGAGTCATTTTGACTACACACTCAACATCAGGTGGTGTAATACGGACTGTGACTGTACGTACAATTGACGGACGTACTGTAGACAGACCCATACAACGTCTCGTACTCCTTGAGGAGCCTCGACACGAGACTGGAGATTATAAATTTCCACAAAAACCACGTAAGTAGAGATATGGGACCCTTGATGGTCGCCATATAGCCCTTCCATATTCTTGTACACTGTAGGTTAAAGACAGCGGTTGAATTCTGTTGTCTTTATATGTGAACAGAAGAGTAGTAGTACCCTTCCCCTATGTATCACATATTTTTTAGTTGATTTACATTATTTTCGATTGGTGAAAACAGATTGTTTTTACTGTTTTCATGGAGCGGTGTGGAAATATCTCACTTAGATAGCTATTTGTACATTAGTTTTACTATGATAGTTTTACGTAAAAACGTTAAAAATTTCAATACATTTGCTTTGCTTCTACGATTTAGTTTAAAAAACTGTATATTTGCCAAATCTATTATATTTTGACACTCTTACATCGACTGGTCCAATAGCCCAGGCAGAATACCTAAGGACTGTGGTAAATCTAAGGTTGAGAGTAGGCTGGAGCTAAGGTCGCGAGTAGCGTGGAGGTGAGGAAGGGAGTAGCTTGCTTAGGTGGATGGTAGGAAAAACCTGGCTTTCTATTGGCTGCTATAAATAACTTACATAGTTTAAACTATATAGTAGTTCCCCTGGTTGAGGAGATGGACTCATGTACTGGGATAGGCTGCTAAGTTAACCCAACAAAATAACTAAACTTTTAATTAATTATTGATTACAGGCAAGGATTAGTAAGGAATTTTGAAATTTCATTAAAAAGGTTTACGTTTAATTAAACGAGTCCGTTTAATTAATTTGTTTAAACTGTTTTTTTTTGTTACTTACGCTAAATACACTGAAAACTCGAACATGTAGTTTTTAGTGTATCTATCTCGAACAGTCAAACATTGGAGGATGGCTGCCTAAATCCGTAGGCAACAGCAACGCAAGGGGGAGGAATGCCCGCAACGCATAAGGGACCCACACCATTCGCCCGCGCCCACTTACAGTAGACCATGATTCGACAGCTTGAAAGTGCCCATGCCTGAGGTAAGACTTTGTTCGATGCCTTTGCCCACTGTAAGACCGTAGAACAGGGTGAAGTGTGACGACGTCCTGGGACGCCGTAAAATTTAGGAGTTAAATATCTTGGATCCATACAGAAACCCCGCGGTTGATCTGCATCGTTCACAGGTGCGAGCTGGTGCTGTTTTCTAGTACGTGCAGGTACACTAGGTGCAAATAGTACCTAATTTACCTACTCTATAATTTGGTGACTTTACCGTACTATCGATTCAGTACTGGTTAGCGCTGTAGGCTTTGCTGTAAACTGATCTGTCTGGGTTTGACGTATTTGCTCAGGCAAAGGGCAGCTGTCCTGCTACCGGCACACCATTTAGGCTAAAGGGCGGTTACTAACATCCTACTGCGCCCTTGCCATGTACTGCTAGGTATTTGCTGCATACCACCGCGGCAACAAAGTTTCTAGAATAAAAATACATACCAGATCAGCTAGCGGTACTGTAGCAATTAACACCCTATTCTCTATTTCACAGTCAGACTCTGGTATCGGGTGCCGATTACGGGCGAAGTTACTAACACCGTATTTGCCCGATCGAGTTGTGAATATAGGAGGAGAGAGACCCTTTGACGTCAGTTTGTAAGTATTGCGCCTACAGAGAGTCGCTAGCTTATTCTAGTAGCTGGCGCCCGGTATTATTATTTTGTTAAAAGTCACCAAAACCTAGTAAAGATTATACAACAAACATTTCGCTTTCCGTAACATACACACACACACACGCGCGTCTTAAGATTGTTATTCTACTGATATTACCCTTTTTGACTGCTTTTTCTGTCGGCAGTATTGTTTTTACGCTACTACTAGGATCGGCATGCTGCATTGCAGCTGCATTTTTAAGAATGCTGTGCCGGCTTATCGACAAAATTGCACCGCCACAACTCCCTATCACCCATGACATTTGCTAGATCATCCGCATCTTCAAGGCCAGTGTCCTTTGAGATGCGTCTCAAGAAAGTCATGGGCTGTCCACCATGCTTATTCACTCCATGAGGCTGCCAAAGTACAAGATTATGCACTGGCTGGTCCTCACGGCGAAAGCAATGTCCTGCAAAGCGGAGGCGATTTTGTTCTAGTGTCAAGCTTGGGGGAACCAATGAGACACCTCCAATGTTATATAGTGTCTGGTTGGAGATGTGTGCATTGTACTTGACACAATGAACCCGGCGTAGCATTCTTGTGAATGTGCCATCCAGAGATTTGGTGTCCTCAGCAGTTAGAGCCCAGCATGGACTCCCATAGAGGAGTACTGGAACTACTGCTGCTCTAAATAATCGGACCTTACGGTTTACGGTTACGGTTTTTACGCTAGTGTTCGGTCAACCCACTGTCTCGTTTATACCCATATAAATCACACCGCGGCAAGTCTACAGTAGTTTAGGTCCATTAGCGGTAGTTAGGATTCGCTACGCGTTGTTCTGTTTGGTCCGTTCTGTAGACTGTATTTCTGCCTCACCGGTTAGGGACCGGTCACCCTGATTGTCAAGTTAGCCCTGGCAAATTGATTTGCCCAAGTTTAGTGGAAGACAACAGGCACCGATCTCGCCAGTAGTAGTTTGTGTACAGTAGATATAGTACAACCCCTGCTGGATTCTTCATTGCGGATGCTGTCTGCAGACATTGCGGATGCTGTCTGCAGACATTGCGGATGCTGTCTGCAGACATTGCGGATGCTGTCTGCAGACATTGCGGATGCTGTCTGCAGACATTGCGGATGCTGTCTGCAGACATTGCGGATGCTGTCTGCAGACATTGCGGATGCTGTCTGCAGACATTGCGGATGCTGTCTGCAGACATTGCGGATGCTGTCTGCAGACATTGCGGATGCTGTCTGCAGACATTGCGGATGCTGTCTGCAGACATTGCGGATGCTGTCTGCAGTCATTGCGGAAGCTGTCTGCAGACATTGCGGATGCTGTCTCCAGACAATGCGTATGCTGTCTGCCGACATTGCGGATGCTGTCTCCAGACATTGCGGATGCTGTCTCCAGACAATGCGGATGCTGTCTGCAGACATTGCGGATGCTGTCTGCAGACATTGCGGATGCTGTCTGCAGACATTGCGGATGCTGTCTGCAGACATTGCGGATGCTGTCTGGAGACATTGAGGATGCTGTCTGCAGACATTGCGGATGCTGTCTGCAGACATTGCGGATGCTGCCTCCAGACATTGCGGATGCTGTCTGCAGACATTGCGGATGCTGTCTGCAGACATTGCGGATGCTGTCTGCAGACATTGCGGATGCTGTCTGCAGACATTGCGGATGCTGTCTGCAGACATTGCGGATGCTGTCTGCAGACATTGCGGATGCTGTCTGCAGACATTGCGGATGCTGTCTCCAGACAATGCGGATGCTGTCTGCCAACATTGCGGATGCTGTCTCCAGACATTGCGGATGCTGTCTCCAGACAATGCGGATGCTGTCTGCAGACATTGCGGATGCTGTCTGCAGACATTGCGGATGCTGTCTGCAGACATTGCGGATGCTGTCTGCAGACATTGCGGATGCTGTCTGCAGACATTGCGGATGCTGTCTGCAGACATTGCGGATGCTGTCTGCAGACATTGCGGATGCTGTCTGCAGACATTGCGGATGCTGTCTGCAGACATTGCGGATGCTGTCTGCAGACATTGCGGATGCTGTCTGCAGACATTGCGGATGCTGTCTGCAGTCATTGCGGATGCTGTCTGCAGACATTGCGGATGCTGTCTCCAGACAATGCGGATGATGTCTGCCGACATTGCGGATGCTGTCTCCAGACATTGCGGATGCTGTCTCCAGACAATGCGGATGCTGTCTGCAGACATTGCGGATGCTGTCTGCAGACATTGCGGATGCTGTCTGCAGACATTGCGGATGCTGTCTGGAGACATTGAGGATGCTGTCTGCAGACATTGCGGATGCTGTCTGCAGACATTGCGGATGCTGTCTCCAGACATTGCGGATGCTGTCTGCAGACATTGCGGATGCTGTCTGCAGACATTGCGATGCTGTCTGCAGACATTGCGGATGCTGTCTGCAGACATTGCGGATGCTGTCTGCAGACATTGCGGATGCTGTCTCCAGACAATGCGGATGCTGTCTGCCAACATTGCGGATGCTGTCTCCAGACATTGCGGATGCTGTCTGCAGACATTGCGGATGCTGTCTGCAGACATTGCGGATGCTGTCTGCAGACATTGCGGATGCTGTCTGTAGACATTGGGAGGTAAACCTAAATGAACGAAATATGTTTCTCTTTATTAAATAACCTTTAACTTAAGTTTCTCCACAGCATCCTCCAACACAGCTTTCTCTTCTTTACTCTTCTCAGTAACTTGCCGAAGCTCTTCGCTTTTCATTGTAACGTATTCGTCGTGTTCTCTAAGTAACTGGCTCTCCAGTTCATCCAACGTTCGTCTATGATCCTCGCTGTCTTTCACCAATTGAGCTTCCAATTCCTCTAAACGCCGTTTTAATTCATCAACTTCCTGTTAATATAAATTACAATGTAACGATATAATGTAGCCTACTCATACACTCAATACAATCATTAAGAAATAATTCAAAATTCTAACTGAAACCTTTTGACCAAAAGGCGAAAACAAATCAAACAAGGAAGCATTTTGAAAATTGGTTGAGAAATGGAGCATGAGTAGTAAAAAATGGAGCATGAGTAGTAAAAAATGGAGCATGAGTAGTAAAAAATGGAGCATGAGTAGTAAAAAATGGAGCATGAGTAGTAGAAAACGTCATTGAAATTTGGCATTTCGAGATAATTCCTTTCAAAGTTGATAGGTCTACTTACAACAGAAAGGAAGCAAAACTACTCACCTCTAATAATTATGAAATAATTATAATAATAAATTCAATTAAATAGTTTTATGTATTTGCAAATCGGTATGTGCCTGTCGGTCCTACATTAGTACAGTATGCCTAAAGTAACATTCAGTAAATAAATAATTTAAAATGTAACTAATAAGAGTATTTCTTTGTACAACTTATTATATTTTATTGTTTGAGGTAATTAGAGCATTTAAGCTTGAGTTATTATATTATTTAGAGTTACAGTAGTATAGTAGTATAGTAGTAATACCCAATGTGTTGGAGTGTGAGTTGGTGGAGAGCATGTGGCAAGTATAATAAGTAAAGTTCTGTTACACTGTAGTTTGTACCAGTCATTCGTTACTGTACAGTAGGTCTGGGAGGGAAACAAAGAATCAATATCATGATTATATTATACACACAGCTTCAACTCAATGAATAATATTATCTACTTTGTAAATATTAACCTATGTGGGCGTGGGCCTAGAAAATAAATATGTCACGTATCAGGCCGAAAGGATTGTAAACAATAGTAATACGAAATGGCAGAAGGTACACTTTCAGATATTATTTCGTCCTGTAACAAACAGCAAAGTGAAGTAAAAAAGTTTTAAGTAAATTTAAGTAGTAAATTTTATTAAAGTAAATTTTCTTCGGCCACTAGGCCAGGGATTACGCACAAAGTCTGACGACTTATTTCCAGTG
>JAUCBJ010003508.1:0-24506 GCA_032718475.1 Nemertoderma westbladi | reverse complement strand
ATAATTTTAAGCTTGGCGCGGCTATCAGCTATGCATGATGTGCCACGAACGAATGAACCACGAATTATTTTTTGCGTGGAGTGGAAGCATTCGTATCACATGTGCCACAAATGATGAGCCACGAATCGAGTCGAATATATTGACAAGTGAAATCTCACATGCGATACGAATACTATACGCATTCGTTACCTAAATTATTCGGACTGACGAACCACAGACGAAGGCTTCACGAATCTTAAATAACATTCCACGCACCTTTCAGCCTTTTACGAATGTTGTATGTGGCACTAATGCGATACGCATGGTGCATGGGGATTTTTTACTGGGTATAATTTGTTATAAATATTAGGACTGGAAATAAAAATTGTATAATCATGTACTGAAATAGTTTACTAACATTGCCGAAGTTGTCAGTATACTGTCGGTTTGTGATTTTACCTGTCGGTTTGTGTCGGTTTGTGTCTTTTGTTGTCGGTGGTTGTCGGTGGTATGCGAAAGGTGTCGGTGGTTGTCGGTGGCGTATTTAGTCAAACCCCTGTATTGCAGTATTGTACTACCGGTCCACGGTCAGCCGGTACTGCATACGGTAATACAGTAATACCGTACTAGGCCTATAGCATAGGCCTATAGGTTGATAGGGGTAGGCTACCGGTACCTTATGCACTCACTGGAATACTTACAGGTTTGAGTGCAGATCTGCAGCGCGCTCTTGCCAGCTTGCACATCCAGAAAAGCGGCGCGGTGCGATTTTACTGTTTTACGCAAATATAATGTCAGCAGAAATATGTCAAAGAAAATGTCCTAGGCTACTAGTGTACTAGGCCCTATACCAATACCACCACAGTATCTGAGTTTCAGTACCGATATTATACCGGTACTATTAAGGTTTAACTCTTTTGACCGTTTCTGCGTTTGACTCGTTCTATAATTTAATTTCACTCCATTTTCTCTTTTAACAGATAAACACAGCCAACAAATTTGAAAATAGGGTAAACTGGGGTAATTTGGGACAAAATCGTCCTTAAAAGCTTTTTTCAGAATCGTAAAAACATTTTTTTTGATAATTTGCCCTTTGAACTAATGACAGAATGAGGCAGTATGTATCCAGTGCAGAAGGAGGCAGGTGGGTTGAGCTTAGCTAGTTATTTTACGTTCTACCGGCTGACCGGCATAGACTTTTTAGCTCTGATGTACATGAAGGATGAAGCACGGGCACAACATAAGCCGAACCTACTACTACTACTACTAGGATCGGCTGATCGGCATGCTGCATTGCAGCTGCATTTTTAAGAATGCTGTGCCGGCTTGTCAACAAAATTGCACCGCCACAACTCCCTATCACCAATGACATTTGCTAGATCATCCGCATCTTCAAGGCCAGTGTCCTTTAAGATGCGTCTCAAGAAAGTGATGGGCTGTCCACCATGCTTATTCACTCCATGAGGCTGCCAAAGTCAAGATTATGCACTGGCTGGTCCTCACGGCGAAAGCAATGTCCTGCAAAGCGGAGTCGATTTTGTTCTAGTGTCAAGCTTGGGGGAACCAATGGGACACCTGCAATGTTATATAGTGTCTGGTTGGAGATGTGTGCATTGTACTTGACACAATGAACCCGGCGTAGCATTCTTGTGAATGTGCCATCCAGAGATTTGGTGTCCTCAGCAGTTAGAGCCCAGCATGGACTCTTGTAGAGGAGTACTGGAACTACTGCTGCTCTAAATAATCGGACCTTAAGTTTCCGATTAATTCTCGGTGACTTCCAAATCCTGGAAAGCCTATTCAAGGCTGCCCATGCCTCTTTCCCTTACGTATTCGAAGGTCCTCACCTGATTTCCGGATCCATGATCCCAGGTAACAGAAGTCGTCCACATACTCAAGCATACCATCCTTTGAGCTTATGCTCATCCGATCAGAGACTTGCTGAGGACTTTCAAGTTAACTGTCAGAATTTTGGTCTTTCTGGAGTTAATAAAAAGACCAACACTAGAAGCAGCATGTTCTAATGAGCTGAGGAGCCGTTGGGCTCCCTCTAATGATTCTGAGAGTACTCCTAAGTCATCAGCAAAGTCTAGATCAGTTAGGTACTTGGCAGGATTTCCTCGACTTCTGGAGCCAGTAGGTGGAGTTATCATCACCCCATCATCATTATAATGATCTAAGGACATGCGTAGAACATAGTCAACCACAATAATGAACAAGAATGGTGCAAGTGTGTCTCCTTGGAGGACGCCCCATAACACTTCAAATGGTTCTGTGTCACCATCAACAGTAGACACAAATGTTGTCGAACCATCGTATACTGATCTGATTGCTGCAATAATTTCATCAGGAATCCCATATAATGAAAGTATGCTGAACATACGTGAGCGAGAAACTGAATCAAAGGCCTTGAAGAAGTCAACAAAGATAACAGCCAGATGCCTGTCTTTCTTTTTTGATAACTCTTCAATTATCCTTCTAAGTGCCAAAATGGGCTCCATGGTCCCACGACCTTTACAGAACCCATTCTGATTTCCACGGAGCAGTCTCTCAATGGGATCCCTGATGCGATTTAATAGAATTGAATATTGTATAGCTTTGCAGCAATCGAGATCAATGAGATTCCCCGAAAAGAACCATAGAGTGTTAGGTTGCCCTTCTTGGGAACTGGCACCAACTTATTTGTTTTCATTTCTTGTGGGACTCTTGTTGTTCGGTACATGTCTACTATGATGGGATAGATGAGCTTTAAACACTCAGGTATTTTAAAGACCTCAGGGGGAACACCATCTACTCCACTGGCACGATTGGTCTTAATGCTCTTTGCAGCAGCCTTCACTTCTGCAAAGGAGATATCGCCAATGGGAATATCTGGGAGTACAGACTCAGACACTTTTACTTCTATAAAGTTATCAGGCAATACCCTGTCATTATTGAGGAGCTTTTCAAAGTGGGCTTTGGGACTCAAAGAATTGTTGGCTGCTCTCTCTCCAGTAGGGGGTGAGACAGGCAGCTGGTGAGGAGTTAACTGACGCCTGTGAGGCCGATTGTGTCCGGTAATTCCACTGGCCTCTAGTGGCCGGACCTCCGCATTGCTAATGTAATCCATAGTGGGGGTTGGGGGGTGCTTTTTTGCCGAGTCAGCTCTCGGGGCAAATACCACACCCTGGTTTGCCATTCCACAGGGTGGGTGTCGCAATGGAGTCAGATATGAGGCCCATCACCCATATCTACTCTGGCGCACATGACCCACCATTGGCTGTTGCAGCTCATCTGCTGGGTCATGCCCTGTACCCTTGCTGCCAGGTGCAGGTCGCAGTGAAGTGCTCTCAGAGTGGACATGAGAACACTCTACTCCTGACCAGCCATTGGTAGATCACCATCTGCCTGGTCAGGCCATATACCCCTGCAGCCAGTATGGGTCCTTGATCCATGACCAAGGGCGTCCTTATCCCAGAACGAAGGGGGTCCTAGTTACAGGACCAGATTTGCCCTAGTAAGAGGGTCTATGCAGCTACAGGTGGCACCTCCTTTATGCTGCATGGAGGTGGCAAGTTTCTTGATCAATGACCTAGAATACCTGACCTGACCTAACTTATTCAGTTATATCCGAAAATATGTAATTACTTAATAATTACCGGCAGGCGGCAATTAATTAACTTATATTATATTAATTAATTTAATTATTGTGAATGAATTCACAATAATTAATCACATTATTTTATTTATATAGGTCTCAATGAGAAGGTGTACTTCAAAGCTGCCCAAATGTATTAAGGGGGGGGGGGGGGGGGGGGTATACCCCCCCTCAGGTAAAATTTTCAAATCGTTGTTTCTTTATTTCATCTAGTGCAAAATTTAATGAGGATTACAAATCTGAAAACCGCTTAGTGAGACCTCTTTCAGTTCTCGAGTTATCACTGTTTTTCCGTATGATGGTCTGTCCGTCAAATTGTAAGAAAGACAGAAGACCGACAGACAGACAGATAGACTAGATTCCACCAAAAATTAAAACTGACGTTGGAAATGAAATCAGCGACTCCGAAAACCCCCGTAACGAACACTTTAGCTCGTTGGTGTGCAGCCTTCGTGCAGAAATAATTAACCAACCAGAACACAGACAGCCAAAATTGGGACGGTTTAAACTTTGAAGGGCATTTTCTCGGAATGACATTTTTCATTTTCAAATTACTACTCCTCCGTCATTTTTTAACCAATTTTCTTTGTTTATGGCTCATTCGAACGAGCTTTGGAAGCTCTTTAAAAGTTATCTTATGGAATTTTGATAAATATTACCATTTTTTCTAATTAGCCAATTTTAATTAAAAATATGATAATTAATTAATTAATTAAATAAAAATGGCTAATTAAAAATTATATAAGATAACTTTTGTAGAGTCGATCACGCTGAGTCCAAAAAAGTTGGTTTCAAGAAATTTGCACCAAAATTGAGGGACTAGTAGCAATTTTAGTGAAATCTTTAATTCCGCCGCCAGCCGCTAGGGGGAGGCTATAAATTTTCAAATTTTACTATAAAGGCTATTTGGCCTTCCATACAGTGGTTGACCATGACAAAATAGGCACTCACTATTGATTAATGATTACCGATTACCATTTTAATTGCTTCTTTTCCCAACCTTACAATTACAATTTAAATTCCAAGTTACATTACAATTTATGCCTTAAAGGTTAAAGCCCCTCATAAGGCTGTAAGGAACGGAAAAGCCCCTGGGGGTATACTACACTAAAGCTCAGCATTGGATCTTCCTCCAATCAGCCAATAGTCAAACCAACATCACTATTGATGCAATACAAGCACACACCTGCACACATAATTGTGTACAGGTCTCTTGGTGTGAAAGAAAAGCCAGGTCACATCTGCCCTCTATTCATTAACCTGCCCCTGCCCCCGACATTGGGCAGTTGGGCGCCAATAAGTTACAGAGTTATACCTTACAAATAGTCAACCCAGCCATAGCCAAGCCATCCCCTTATAATTAAATTAGCCTAGATCAGTGTCGCACTGGTCTCACACACAAGTCTCACAGCGCTCAGCACAGGATACCTACTGTCCGACGGTCAATCAATAAACACTCCAAGGACATAATCTGGCGTTCCTTTTTCTATGGACATAATTTGGCGTTCCATGTTCCATTTAGTAAACGACCGGGCTGGGTTCAAACCCGGGCCGAGTTGGGGTGACCCGGAACCGGACCCGGCAAAAAAGACGCTGGGTAGGCCTACCGGGTTTTATTAAAATTAAGCAATTTGCGTGAATGAGAGTGACAAGCCTGTTTGACATACCAATATATGTAGGTACCAGTACACAAAGTTGCCTAAAGCAGTAGGTAGACAGGTAGTACTGTAGTAGTAGCATCTTCTTACATTTTAAACCATTTTCTATTTTTTTCTGTTTTTTTCTTTTGATTTATCTTTTTTTTCGATTTTTTTTATTTGTATCATTACAAGTGTTGATCAAAACATGGCCTACAGTGCTACAATACCCTACCTAATGTCAGAATGTACCAGTATTTCTTTCCGGCACTGCTGTATAGTATGAATGCTGGATTCATAAAACAGTAGGCCTAATCGGGATAGTTTTCATAGTCAACCAAAAAATATCATAGTCACCCCCACTATCAAAGTCACCAGCACTGACTACCGGTACTGCAGTAATAATGGCTCACTTTTTAACAACTCGATGCTGTTTCCTTATTGGGACTATATTTGCAATTTCGTTGGTAACACCAACTTCTGCTGATGTGATGGATTCTATTAAATTTGGAATGGATTACGTTTTCACATCTTGGCCTTGGATTTCCGTAAGAAATGTAAGTTAGACCTATTGCAGTATTGACATTTAATTGGCATAGGCTGCAGGCCCTTACTGCAGTAGGCCTACTGCCTTACAGCCTTAGAGTGGTTCAAAAAACGTACTAAAAAATGATTGATTAATTAGTAATGTAATTCACAATCACAACATAATTATATTGTAAGTTATATTCAAAAAAAAATGTTCATCATCAGTGCGGGCAGAGAGATTGCCGCTTCCGCATCTGGTGTGTGTGCATCTCCACATGCTGACATGAGTTGAAGAGCGTCAGCGGTCCTACGAATACCCCAAAATAACCCAAAAAAACCCAAAATAGTATAAAACTACCCCAAAATAGTTTAGAATTACCCCAAAATACTGAAATAGTACTGTAGTAGGCCTACCCCAAAATACTTTTTTTTGAGCTTGGAAATTTAATTTACCCCAAAATATGGTCAAATGACGAATTACCCCAAAATAATGACGAATTAGGCCTCTCCCAAAATAATTAAAATTGTTTTCTTCACTCTCGTTTATTGTTTTGGTTAAAAAAAAACTTGCCACTGTAACCTGCTCCTTTCCATCGCCGTTAATAAACATTGTTGGCTTATTTTGGGGTAATTTTTGAGCCTTTTTGGGGTAATTCGAAGGACCCGAGCGTCAGGTCGATGTAGAGAATGAGACTTCCTCGAGGATAACTGCATTGCCATCGAGCAACGACAACATGTTGCAGTGTTGGGGGTGTTTCCGGACCGAGACTGTGTCTGATCCACCACTGAAAGACTGCAGATGACGTCCGACAAATCTCTGCTAATCCTGTTGCCTGTAATCGTAAATCGTCAAGGTATATGCCGACGTCAGGCATCTCTGCATCTATCTACCGACGCCCCATCAGTACAATTGAAAATCGCCATTTAAAATATTATTTGACTATTAGTTGATTGCCTACTTACAGCGCAGTAGTAGTAAATTGAGGTAAAGTAGGTAAATTGACTTTTCGAAAAAATGCCATAAACTCATGATTTTCTATCGTGCTGCTCGAAGCGGAAAATCACCTATTTAAAATTTTTTTTTCTATGAAGTTATACATAGGTCCGAGAGTGTCTGTATGAAATTTGCGACAAATTGGTCCAAAAATGGCCACTGGGGAAAGGTGTTTGTCACTGTGCCTCAAATGTGATAGAACCAGTAGCTAGTAGCTACATATAGAGATTACAAAGCTTATAAGCCCTTATTATTGCCCATATATTTTTTGTATGGTGCCAACATCTGATACAAATGCAGTCTTCTATGCGTTCAGAGAAAGAGTAGGTGGAATGGAATTAGCATTGTCTAATTTTAAAATCATTTTTAATTTTACTACGATATAATGTTGGAAAATATGCCGCCCAGGCGATTTGGTAGTGCGAAATTAATTTCAAACAACAATACATTTACTACATCGCTATTAGGTTCACTAAAACAGGTGCCAAAAATCCAGAATAACCAGCACAACGTTTCTAATATTTTATTGTTTTATTCATTACCTTAAATATTGCGCAGGTTATTTTATTTATCTATTTGGTAGCCAAACTTGGCGAATACAAAATGTAAATTTTGTGTATTTTTTTTATGGTCCCATGGGTCTTTCGCATTGTAGGGGTCTTTAGTATTTACATCCCAGGCCAGGGATCTTTATATTACAGATGCCTTTTATTACACAAATAAATACACGTTTGAACATCAGAACATAGCGGTTCAGTATGGGTATTGATTAATCTCCCAACCAGAGACTAGCAGCCCACAAATAATAATACGGTATATTAAATCAGAATAATTTAACCTTCACTCCCTATATCTCACCTTACACATCTATCAATTGTCTGGTGCATAATTTGTATCCCGTCGAAAGTCCCCCCCCCCCCCCCCCCCCATCTGGCCTTTTTATGGTTATGTTATGTACATTATATTTCGTATATTAATATGAAAAAATTTATAAAATTTGTAAAAGACAAGTGTTCACCTTCACAGAAAGCATTTTTTACTTTTTACTAAATTTTTTTGTTTATATATATACTGTATTATTTATTATATTATATGTTTGTTACAGACATTCCAAACCCTGTCCTATAACACCCGGATGTGGACTACAGCCCAAAGCAAAGAGCCCGCGGTTCGTACCAACATGAATTACTTCACCCAACAATTCTTCGATTCCGCCAATTACAGCGACCTGGGGCGTCTCAAATCCGTGGTTTTTACTCCGGTTCTGTTAACATTCTGGATCGGGATTGGTATCCTGTTCTACTTCTTGTCTTCTTTCTCTCTCGCGATGTTTATTATGTCTCTTCTATTCCTCGTCTACTCCGCCGCTGGCCCTCTTTGGTGCATCCAACAGATTATTTTCACAATTGGTTTGTGTTTCCGCCTTATGTTATTTGTTGTCAGTGAACCCCTTCTAGCGTGTGTACTGTTCGTTACTGTGTTTGGGTTTGCTTGGTGTTGGTGGAATGGTTGGATAACTTACTATCGGGATCAGGATTGTTACGTAGCTTAGCGGAAATTGTGTGGATGTTATTCCGTATGTGGCTTCCAGTCCATTGTTAGAAGCAGTTTCAACCAAAGGTGTGTGCTTAGTAATTAATAAAATACCGGTAACATCATTAAAGTTAAAATTTGTCAAATCCAAATAATCTTAACATTATTTAACTTTAATAGTGACATTGAAACAGTTCAGTTGTTTCCTTTCTATTTTCGGTATGTCAACCATATTTTGTTTTTCATAACAATAAAATTTTCATATATGAATGTTCGTAATGCTACAATTATGGTGTAGGCAGTATTACATACATCCCGGTACTTGTTGCTTATGTTAATCTTCAGGTTCTTTAGGTGTAAATACTCCCTTGTGTTGGTCATGAGTTTACGAGTGTGTGTTATCAATATTAAATTCATGTA
Organism: Nemertoderma westbladi; assembly: GCA_032718475.1. Classification (NCBI taxonomy): domain Eukaryota; kingdom Metazoa; phylum Xenacoelomorpha; order Nemertodermatida; family Nemertodermatidae; genus Nemertoderma; species Nemertoderma westbladi. The sequence goes on along the minus strand of JAUCBJ010003508.1, from coordinate 15,778 downwards.
GTATGTATGTTAAGTTAGTACACTTCCAATTGAACTTGTAGCCAGAGACCCCACCCTTGCCGTAAAAAAATCATGGTATCCTGTGACTAGGGGGGAATACGATACGATTCGAAAAATCCAAAAATGATACGAAAAATGTAGCCTATATGCAATATAATATTGCTTAACCCTTTCAGACCCGTATTATGTTCCCAATGTCTTGAAAATTATTTTTTCATTTTTTTTCATTTAATTTTAGGTCCAAATAACACAATTTTTCTCTAACCACCATATTAATTTGCCAGCCAGCATGGGTCATATATGGGCCACTGTGTTTCAACGGGTGTGAATACTCCAATTCATTTTCTTACCCACGTATAATTGCTTTTATTTTCTGGTTTGTATTTTGTGTTTTTTTCTTCTGATTAAAATCAAAATTATTGAAATAACAAATTACTATACTATTAAGATTTATTATTATTAAATAAATTTAAAATTTATTTAAACCAGTTTCCCATCCCAGGTTGTCCACGACTCGGCGAGACCCATCCCGAGTTGTCCACGACTCGGCATGCCCCATCCCGGGTTGTCCACGACTTGGCATGCCCCACCACGGGTTGTCCACGACTCGGCATTCCCCATCCCGGGTTGTCCACAACTCAGCTAGCCCCCTCCCAGGTTGTCCACGACTCGGCATGCCCCATCCCGGGTTGTCCACGACTCAGCTTGCCCCATCCCGGGTTGTCCACGACTCGGCCTGCCCCATCCCGGGTTGTCCACAACTCAGCTAGCCCCCTCCCAGGTTGTCCACGACTTAGCTAGCCCCATCCCGGGTTGTCCACGACTCGGCCTGCCCCATCCCGGGTTGTCCACGACTCAGCTTGCCCCATCCCGGGTTGTCCACGACTCGGCCTGCCCCATCCCGGGTTGTCCACAACTCAGCTAGCCCCCTCCCAGGTTGTCCACGACTTAGCTAGCCCCATCCCGGGTTGTCCACGACTCGGCATGCCCCACCACGGGTTGTCCACGACTCAGCATTCCCCATCCCGGGTTGTCCACAACTCAGCTAGCCCCATCCCAGGTTGTCCACGACTCGGAATGCCCCATCCCGGGTTGTCCACGACTCAGCTTGCCCCATCCCGGCTTGTCCACGACTCGGCATTCCCCATCCCGGGTTGTCCACGACTCGGCTTGCCCCATCCCGGGTTGTCCACGACTCAGCTTGCCCCATCCCAGGTTGTCCACGACTCGGCCTGCCCCATCCCGGGTTGTCCACAACTCAGCTAGCCCTCTCCCAGGTTGTCCACGACTCGGCATCCCCCATCCCGTGTTGCCCACGACTCGGCATGCCCCATCCCGTGTTGCCCACGACCCAGCTTGCCCCATCCCGGCTTGTCCACGACTCGGCATGCCCCATCCCGTGTTGCCCACGACCCAGCTTGCCCCATCCCGGCTTGTCCACGACTCGGCATTCCCCATCCCGTGTTGCCCACGACCCAGCTTGCCCCATCCCAGGTTGTCCCATCCCAGGTTGTCCACGACTTAGCTAGCCCCATCCCGGGTTGTCCACGACTCGGCATGCCCCACCACGGGTTGTCCACGACTCGGCATGCCCCACCACGGGTTGTCCACGACTCGGCATTCCCCATCCCGGGTTGTCCGCTAGCCCCATCCCAGGTTGTCCACGACTCGGCCTGCCCCATCCCGGGTTGTCCACAACTCAGCTAGTCCCCTCCCAGGTTGTCCACGACTTAGCTAGCCCCATCCCGGGTTGTCCACGACTCGGCATGCCCCATCCCGGGTTGTCCACGACTCGGCATGCCCCACCACGGGTTGTCCACGACTCGGCATGCCCCACCACGGGTTGTCCACCACTCGGCATTCCCCATCCCGGGTTGTCCACAACTCAATCCCAGGTTGTCCACGACTCGGCATGCCCCATCCCGTGTTGCCCACGACCCAGCTTGCCCCATCCCGGCTTGTCCACGACTCGGCATGCCCCACCACGGGTTGTCCACGACTCGGCATGCCCCACCACGGGTTGTCCACGACTCGGCATTCCCCATCCCAGGTTGCCCACGACTCGACATGCCCCATCCCGTGTTGCCCACGACTCGGCATGCCCCATCCCGTGTTGCCCACGACCCAGCTTGCCCCATCCCGGCTTGTCCACGACTCGGCATGCCCCATCCCGTGTTGCCCACGACCCAGCTTGCCCCATCCCGGCTTGTCCACGACTCGGCATTCCCCATCCCGTGTTGCCCACGACCCAGCTTGCCCCATCCCAGGTTGTCCACGACTCGGCATGCCCCATCCCGGGTTGTCCACAACTCAGCTAGCCCCCTCCCAGGTTGTCCACGACTTAGCTAGCCCCATCCCGGGTTGTCCACGACTCGGCCTGCCCCATCCCGGGTTGTCCACGACTCAGCTTGCCCCATCCCGGGTTGTCCACGACTCGGCCTGCCCCATCCCGGGTTGTCCACAACTCAGCTAGCCCCCTCCCAGGTTGTCCACGACTTAGCTAGCCCCATCCCGGGTTGTCCACGACTCGGCATGCCCCACCACGGGTTGTCCACGACTCAGCATTCCCCATCCCGGGTTGTCCACAACTCAGCTAGCCCCATCCCAGGTTGTCCACGACTCGGAATGCCCCATCCCGGGTTGTCCACGACTCAGCTTGCCCCATCCCGGCTTGTCCACGACTCGGCATTCCCCATCCCGGGTTGTCCACGACTCGGCTTGCCCCATCCCGGGTTGTCCACGACTCAGCTTGCCCCATCCCAGGTTGTCCACGACTCGGCCTGCCCCATCCCGGGTTGTCCACAACTCAGCTAGCCCTCTCCCAGGTTGTCCACGACTCGGCATCCCCCATCCCGTGTTGCCCACGACTCGGCATGCCCCATCCCGTGTTGCCCACGACCCAGCTTGCCCCATCCCGGCTTGTCCACGACTCGGCATGCCCCATCCCGTGTTGCCCACGACCCAGCTTGCCCCATCCCGGCTTGTCCACGACTCGGCATTCCCCATCCCGTGTTGCCCACGACCCAGCTTGCCCCATCCCAGGTTGTCCCATCCCAGGTTGTCCACGACTTAGCTAGCCCCATCCCGGGTTGTCCACGACTCGGCATGCCCCACCACGGGTTGTCCACGACTCGGCATGCCCCACCACGGGTTGTCCACGACTCGGCATTCCCCATCCCGGGTTGTCCGCTAGCCCCATCCCAGGTTGTCCACGACTCGGCCTGCCCCATCCCGGGTTGTCCACAACTCAGCTAGTCCCCTCCCAGGTTGTCCACGACTTAGCTAGCCCCATCCCGGGTTGTCCACGACTCGGCATGCCCCATCCCGGGTTGTCCACGACTCGGCATGCCCCACCACGGGTTGTCCACGACTCGGCATGCCCCACCACGGGTTGTCCACCACTCGGCATTCCCCATCCCGGGTTGTCCACAACTCAATCCCAGGTTGTCCACGACTCGGCATGCCCCATCCCGTGTTGCCCACGACCCAGCTTGCCCCATCCCGGCTTGTCCACGACTCGGCATGCCCCACCACGGGTTGTCCACGACTCGGCATGCCCCACCACGGGTTGTCCACGACTCGGCATTCCCCATCCCAGGTTGCCCACGACTCGACATGCCCCATCCCGTGTTGCCCACGACTCGGCATGCCCCATCCCGTGTTGCCCACGACCCAGCTTGCCCCATCCCGGCTTGTCCACGACTCGGCATGCCCCATCCCGTGTTGCCCACGACCCAGCTTGCCCCATCCCGGCTTGTCCACGACTCGGCATTCCCCATCCCGTGTTGCCCACGACCCAGCTTGCCCCATCCCAGGTTGTCCACGACTCGGCATGCCCCATCCCGTGTTGCCCACGACCCAGCTTGCCCCATCCCGGCTTGTCCACGACTCGGCATTCCCCATCCCGTGTTGCCCACGACCCAGCTTGCCCCATCCCGGCTTGTCCACGACTCGGCATTCCCCATCCCAGGTTGTCCACGACTCGGCATGCCCCATCCCGTGTTGCCCACGACTCGGCATGCCCCATCCCGTGTTGCCCACGACCCAGCTTGCCCCATCCCGGCTTGTCCACGACTCGGCATGCCCCATCCCGTGTTGCCCACGACTCGGCATGCCCCATCCCGTGTTGCCCACGACCCAGCTTGCCCCATCCCGGCTTGTCCACGACTCGGCATGCCCCATCCCGTGTTGCCCACGACTCGGCATGTCCCATCCCAGGTTGTCCACGACTCGGCATGCCCCATCCCGTGTTGCCCACGACCCAGCTTGCCCCATCCCGGCTTGTCCACGACTCGGCAAGCCCCATCCCGTGTTGCCCACGACTCGGCATGCCCCACCCCGTGTTGCCCACGACCCAGCTTGCCCCATCCCGGCTTGTCCACGACTCGGCATTCCCCATCCCGTGTTGCCCACGACCCAGCTTGCCCCATCCCGGGTTGTCCACAACTCAGCTAGCCCCATCCCAGGTTGTCCACGACTCGGCATGCCCCATCCCGTGTTGCCCACGACCCAGCTTGCCCCATCCCGGCTTGTCCACGACTCGGCATTCCCCATCCCAGGTTTTCCACGACTCGGCTTGCCCCATCCCAGGTTGTCCACGAGAGGAATGTGTTACATCCAATGCATTTCGGTCCAAGAAATATACCATTATAGATACTCAAAAGGATGACATAAGTAAAACACGCTCTACTCTATACAAGTTCACAAAGTGCTTGGTTCTGATCGTGATCAATGAGGAACATATCCGCATCTTTCCTCATTTTTTTCACGTTCATGGTAGGTGGTATAGGACAATTTCCTACAACGAAAAATGCAGACAAAATGCAAATCACTTAATGCTTGCAATCCATGTAATTAATTAATACAAATTACCATCACTGATACATAATAATTAATAATACATAATAATATGAAGTTGCAGCAATTATAGTGGCAGTCAGTTACCTTTTTTGTCTTGTAAATTCGGACGTCCAAAGTGGGGGGAGGGGGTGCTGGTTGGGGGCGGTCATAAAATCGGGAATTTACTCGGACGTCCTTTATGGATGCCCCCTAAGCAAGCTGGCTTATTAGTCTGCCACACCTTACACGACGTCCGAGTAAATTCCCGATTTTATGACCGCCCCCAACCAGCACCCCCTCCCCCCCACTTTGGACGTCCGAATTTACAAGACAAAAAAGGTAACTGACTGCCACTATAATTGCGATATTACAATACGATATTACACGATTAACGATTAATACGATATTACATAGGCACTAGTCTAGTGCCTATGTAATATAGATGTAATTACCCATTGCTGAGTAGAGCTCAAGTGGTTGGACTGGTTCCCCGGGGGCAGCGCCAGCAGCTAGGCTAGGCAATAGCAAGCATGCCAAGGAATGATGGAGAGGTGGAAGTATAGAGTGACCGGGGCATTTTGATAACTTAATTACATTTAGATCAATTAAAAACACATTTCTTAAAGCAAATCACTTTAACTAATTAAAAACTATAATGGAACGGCGTATGGGGATTACAGCTGTATATTTTTTAAGTATAATTATATGTATAGCTTATACTATAAAATAATTAATTTCCATTAAATGGTAGGTTGAAAATGCTCCGTAATCAACTGAATTTATCTTACCTTCTCGAAGGCCACACGCAAATTCAACTTGGAAAATTTCTAAACTTTTGCCAGACTACATGTGTACCAAGTTTGGATAGATTTCATCGAGATTTGGCCGAGTTATTAACGTTTAAATTTGAACACAACAGAACAACAGACACACCAATTGAGTTAGTGGTACCCGTATGCTAAGCTCGCTTACTTTCGTGGCTCACCCCACACCTCCAAGACAATCTGATTTTGACTTTCCATGGTTTGTCTCACAAAACATACGAGTTGTTTTAATGTTTTATCTTGCTAAACTACTGAATGTACGGATACACTTGACTTGTGATGCACAACCATAATTATATTCAATATCATGTGTTATTGATATTCCTTCATCATTGATTGTAATGCTCATATGAAGAATTTCATTGCAGTATTCCACCAATGGAACATCTTGTTTCTTATTATTGGAAAAAAAATATTCTGAGTGGTCTTCTCGATGGCCAACCTTTCTCATGACAACAATAGGGTATATACAGTAGTTAGTTGCCATTTCCTGAGTCCAGTGGAAGGATTGTATCTCCTCTGGAAGAAGACATATATAATTTTCAGAGAAGTCATGAATCTTGAGTGTATATATATAGATTCTTCTGTAAGGTTTGAAACTATATTTTCGTAAGTTTTTTTGCTGTTTGCTGGACATTAAATCGATACTGGGAATTTTTGAAGTTTATTCTTGAGTAGATCCAGTAACTCACCAGGTGTCAGTCTTTTGTCTACAAGTTGCAACTTATTATCCTCCTGTACTTTATGAGTATGTTACTCTTTCAAAATGTTTAACTTTTATAGTATGCTTAGTACAATCACTGTTCTCACTGATGCAAGACTTAGTACACTTGACTTGTAACCTGCTCCTTTCCCCCAATCATGCGAAGGTTGGACACGGGCGAATATTGCACCCAACATCCCCCCTCTCTAAATGAAATCAACTGACTCTGTTCAGTTCTCTAATTAAGGTGTAACTCAAGGTGTTATACTTGGTAATATAGCTGAAGGTGTAGCAGTGCTTATCCAAGTGGCATTCATACCAGTAGTAGTGTAAAGATTGGGAATAAACAAGCCGGAAATAGAAGTCAAATAATAATTTTTAACATTTTGTATTCCTTAGCTCTTCTGCGCTACTGGTTTGGTTCGAGTGTGGGTCTAACTCTACTAGCTATTCTATTGATTACTTACTTTATCTTCACATCGTGGAGGGGTCGCAGTTCCCATGCGACATCTAGCGGTAATCTCGAGTATCGACTCTCCCAGATGGAGGAAAAGAACACCGTAATGATGCGCAAACTGGATGAACTTTTAGACCGGGTACAGTAGCAGTTCTAGGGTTCACTTGTCAGTAGTTAGATAATAAGTTATTGTTGGTATTCTAATAGTGTGTCACTGCAATATCTATCTACTACAGTGTATTCAGTATGTAAGGCCCCATTCACACACTACTTTCGCTTCAAACGTACACCCTGATGAGTGATGACTCACAATTATGGTGAACCGTATGAGGCATTAAATCTGTCTCCACCCAACCCCCATTAGTTAATTGGACGCTAGTTGGACCCAATATCAAATAGTTTACTTGTAACCAACACACACCACACACTGACATCGACAGCGCCGCTTCTGGTCAACGGATCGAAAGATTCAAAGGGATGAATGGCCATGTCGATGTCTCGAAAGTGTCTAAATGGTATATTTTTAATTTCATTATTATACTAATTTCCCTCAATTTGTAACAGCATTGTGTATTGTTTTGGTTAGAAAAAGCCGTCCCTGTAACCTGCGCCGTTCCCTTATTATTGTTTGTGTTTTGAAACATATTTTCGACCCTTTGACTCGTTCGACCCTTTTCACTGAGTCAAAACTGACTAACTGTACCAACACTAACTAACTGTACCAACACTACCTAACTGTACCAACACTAACTAACTGTACCAACACTACCTATCTGTACCAACACTAACTAACTGTACCAACACTACCTAACTGTACCAACACTACCTAACTGTACCAACACTACCTATCTGTACCAACACTAACTAACTGTACCAACACTACCTAACTGTACCAACACTACCTAACTGTACCAACACTAACTAACTGTACCAACACTACCTATCTGTACCAACACTAACTAACTGTACCAACACTACCTAACTGTACCAACACTACCTAACTGTACCAACACTACCTATCTGTACCAACACTAACTAACTGTACCAACACTACCTAACTGTACCAACACTAACTAACTGTACCAACACTACCTAACTGTACCAACACTACCTATCTGTACCAACACTAACCAACTGTACCAACACTAACTAACGGTACCAACACTAACTAACTGTACCAACACTACCTATCTGTACCAACACTACCTAACTGTACCAACACTACCTAACTGTACCAACACTAACTAACTGTACCAACACTACCTAACTGTACCAACACTAACTAACTGTACCAACACTACCTAACTGTACCAACACTACCTATCTGTACCAACACTAACCAACTGTACCAACACTAACTAACGGTACCAACACTAACTAACTGTACCAACACTACCTAACTGTACCAACACTACCTAACTGTACCAACACTACCTAACTGTACAACACTAACTAACTGTACCAACACTACCTAACTGTACCAACACTAACTAACTGTACCAACACTACCTAACTGTACCAACACTACCTATCTGTACCAACACTAACCAACTGTACCAACACTAACTAACGGTACCAACACTAACTAACTGTACCAACACTACCTAACTGTACCAACACTAACTAACTGTACCAACACTACCTAACTGTACCAACACTACCTATCTGTACCAACACTAACCAACTGTACCAACACTAACTAACGGTACCAACACTAACTAACTGTACCAACACTACCTAACTGTACCAACCCTAACTAACTGTACCAACACTACCTAACTGTACCAACACTAACTAACTGTACCAACACTACCTATCTGTACCAACACTAACTAACTGTACCAACACTAACTAACTGTACCAACACTACCTAACTGTACCAACACTAACTAACTGTACCAACACTACCTATCTGTACCAACACTACCTAACTGTACCAACACTACCTAACTGTACCAACACTACCTAACTGTACCAACACTAACTAACTGTACCAACACTAACTAACTGTACCAACACTACCTATCTGTACCAACACTAACTAACTGTACCAACACTAACTAACTGTACCAACACTACCTATCTGTACCAACACTAACTAACTGTACCAACACTAACTAACTGTACCAACACTACCTAACTGTACCAACACGACCTAACTGTACCAACACTACCTAACTGTACCAACATTACCTAACTGTATTATCGAAACTTGCGTCTTTACAGACCCAAGTATTTTATTCTTATTTTATTCTTACTGTATTTTATTAACTATCATGGCAATGGTAGGGTGGAAACTTAAATATAAATTTAATTGACTTCATGTGATAAAGAGAAGCGTCAAAACGGAGATTTTGGTCTTTTACATTGAATTTCCCATAATTTTTGGAAATTTTGAAATAAATTTGACTCCAGCTTCCAAAATATTGGTTTGAGGGCTTCTAGAATCTCATCTCATCACTAAATCGACCATTGCGGTTCCAATGAGACTAAAATTGATGTCATACACTGACTGGAAAGGTTCTAACTGACAAATTAACTTTTACCTTCAATTGATAGTAACTGCGCGATTTATGTCATTTCAAAAACCCCTGGGGCAATTGAGGGAAAATTGATGAGGGGAAGTAAAAACGGTGTCAAACATCTTAAAATATGACCGTTCATCGAAAAATTGTTACAATTTTGAAATTCGAAAATTTTTGTTTTTTCACCATTTAAGTTTCCACCCGAGCCAATGGTTTACACCAAGGCGTCCTTTAATACTGTAATGTATTAAAGGACGCCTTGGTTTACACGCAGTGTTAGTGGGGCTTTATATATTACGGGATGTCTGGGAAGTTTACCTCAGGTTGTCACTACCGACCTGCCGGTCTAATCATACAATACCACGACCTTCTCTAGTCGATCTCTCCATTGACTATATTATCTACAACTCATCAGTAATAAGTCGTGTATCATTGGCCCTCTTACCATATTATTTACATAGTAGATGTGAGTTTGTGTGCCCGTTTTACTGGGTAAACGTAAGTCCGGGCCGGTATTATTGTTATCACGTGCGACTAACGTTTATTCAACTGAAATAATTGTGTAGACGTTATTACATTTTTAGTAAATATGTTTGTTCACATTCTTATATTTAAGTGTCTTTATTCGAAACTTGAAACAATATTACATTTTTGACGTCGCACTGGTAAGTACAGTACGCAAGACGTGCGCGTAATGTTATTATGACTTTCATTTATTGTTATTACTTTAAACTTGGGGTGACTTCCGGTATGAACTATCGCCTCAGTCAACTAATTACCTGTATAAGGAGGCGATATAATGTACCACTACAAGCTAATAACTTTACCTGAATGTAATTGTACAGATCTTTGGTCGTAAACAAATTTGCCACTCTTATTGTCACACATTATTGTCAGGCCTACTTGATCCAGTTAGCTGTGTCGCTGTCTGTCTATCCAGTTGTAGTTATTGGTTTATGCGGTTAATCGTTATTCTTTCTTGTTACAATGATAAAGTGGTTTATTTATATCGATGAATACAAAATTATAAAACTTGTATTTACAACTAACTATCGCCACACACTATGGAACTATCTCCACACACTATGGAACTATATCCACACACTATGGAACTATATCCACACCCTATGGAACTATCGCCACACACTATGGAACTATCGCCACACACTATGGAACTATCTCCACACACTATGGAACTATATCCACACCCTATGGAACTATCGCCACACACTATGGAACTATATCCACACACTATGGAACTATCTCCACACACTATGGAACTATCGCCACACACTATGGAACTATATCCACACACTATGGAACTATCTCCACACACTATGGAACTATCTCCACACACTATGGAACTATCTCCACACACTATGGAACTATCTCCACACACTATGGAACTATCTCCACACACTATGGAACTATCTCCACACACTATGGAACTATCTCCACACACTATGGAACTATATCCACACACTATGGAACTATCGCCACACCCTATGGAACTATCGCCACACACTATGGAACTATATCCACACCCTATGGAACTATCTCCACACACTATGGAACTATATCCACACCCTATGGAACTATCGCCACACACTATGGAACTATATCCACACACTATGGAACTATCTCCACACACTATGGAACTATCGCCACACACTATGGAACTATATCCACACACTATGGAACTATCTCCACACACTATGGAACTATCTCCACACACTATGGAACTATCTCCACACACTATGGAACTATCTCCACACACTATGGAACTATCTCCACACACTATGGAACTATCTCCACACACTATGGAACTATCTCCACACACTATGGAACTATATCCACACACTATGGAACTATCGCCACACCCTATGGAACTATCGCCACACACTATGGAACTATATCCACACCCTATGGAACTATCGCCACACACTATGGAACTATATCCACACACTATGGAACTATCTCCACGCACTATGGAACTATCTCCACACACTATGGAACTATCTCCACACACTATGGAACTATCTCCACACACTATGGAACTATCTCCACACACTATGGAACTATCTCCACACAGTATGGAACTATATCCACACACTATGGAACTATCGCCACACCCTATGGAACTATCGCCACACACTATGGAACTATATCCACACACTATGGAACTATCTCCACACACTATGGAACTATCTCCACACACTATGGAACTATCTCCACAAACTATGGAACTATCTCCACACACTATGGAACTATCCCCACACACTATGGAACTATCTCCACACACTATGGAACTATCTCCACACACTATGGAACTATCTCCACACACTATGGAACTATCTCCAAACACTATGGAACTATCTTCACACACTATGGAACTAACTCCACACCCTATGGAACTATCTCCACACACTATGGAACTATCTCCACACACTATGGAACTATCTCCACACACTATGGAACTATCCCCACACACTATGGAACTATTTCCACACACTATGGAACTATCTCCACACACTATGGAACTATCTACACACACTATGGAACTATCTCCACACACTATGGAACTATCTCCACACACTATGGAACTATCTCCACACCCTATGGAACTATCGCCACACCCTATGGAACTATCTCCAAACACTATGGAACTATCTCCACACACTATGGAACTATCTCCACACACTATGGAACTATCTCCACACACTATGGAACTATCTCCACACACTATGGAACTATCTCCACACACTATGGAACTATCTCCACACACTATGGAACTATCTCCACACACTATGGAACTATCTCCACACGCTATGGAACTATCTCCAAACACTATGGAACTATCTTCACACACTATGGAACTATCTCCACACACTATGGAACTATCTCCACACACTATGGAACTATCTCCACACAGTATGGAACTATATCCACACACTATGGAACTATCGCCACACCCTATGGAACTATCGCCACACACTATGGAACTATATCCACACACTATGGAACTATCTCCACACACTATGGAACTATCTCCACACACTATGGAACTATCTCCACAAACTATGGAACTATCTCCACACACTATGGAACTATCCCCACACACTATGGAACTATCTCCACACACTATGGAACTATCTCCACACACTATGGAACTATCTCCACACACTATGGAACTATCTCCAAACACTATGGAACTATCTTCACACACTATGGAACTAACTCCACACCCTATGGAACTATCTCCACACACTATGGAACTATCTCCACACACTATGGAACTATCTCCACACACTATGGAACTATCTCCACACACTATGGAACTATTTCCACACACTATGGAACTATCTCCACACACTATGGAACTATCTACACACACTATGGAACTATCTCCACACACTATGGAACTATCTCCACACACTATGGAACTATCTCCACACCCTATGGAACTATCGCCACACCCTATGGAACTATCTCCAAACACTATGGAACTATCTCCACACACTATGGAACTATCTCCACACACTATGGAACTATCTCCACACACTATGGAACTATCTCCACACACTATGGAACTATCTCCACACACTATGGAACTATCTCCACACACTATGGAACTATCTCCACACACTATGGAACTATCTCCACACGCTATGGAACTATCTCCAAACACTATGGAACTATCTTCACACACTATGGAACTATCTCCACACACTATGGAACTATCTCCACACACTATGGAACTATCGCCACACACTATGCTAACTATCTCCACACACTATGGAACTATCTCCACACACTATGCATGTAGTAATAATAATGTGTTAGTATTGTTATTATTATATTATATCGGTTGTATTTCACTTGTGCTGATTATGATATATCAGGCTTTATAATTCCAGTTAATTGTGTTTTTATTAACATATGTGTTACACACATACATATACTAACATAACTATAGCTCTCACAATAAATGTTAAAAATATAATAGGCCTACTTTTCTATCAATCAACGGTAACAGATCTTTATCTAGCCTAAACAAAAGAAAAAACCTGATGGGTGTTTTAAAGGAAATATGTGAAATAAACATTCAACGTTAATTCTACTTACCCTCTTTTGAACCTTAACTTTCTGTAATATATAGTGTAGGCCTATGGTTATTACTAAAACTACTTAATGGACAGCTACAGTACATGATAGACTGAAATACACCCTAGTTGGGCCATTCCTGTAGAACATGAAGTAGGCCGATACTTAATTCCGACTTAAACAAGTAATAATATGAGATTACGTACATAAGGCTACAGTAGGTAGGTAGGGGTGGTATGGGATTAGCAAAGCTCTGAATCAAACAAGTACTGTACTGTTGGCTAAACTCAGAAGGTGAGATTAATTAAGTTCTCAATTAATTCATTACGGAATTGTTTCTGCTACATATCATATGTTATTTGCTCTTTCATTTAAAAAATATTGCAAAGAAAATCATTTATTCATTAATTTAATTAATGAATAAATTATTTTCTTTCCAATATTTTTTCATTAATATTAATAATTATTAATGCCTGAATGTGGCGAGTGTGATATTGACCATCACTCGGCGTTGAATGTGTACAGCATGTTGTTGATCAAAGGTCATTAATAAGATAATTGCTAACTTCCTTCATTTATACAGCTCATTATTGGACTTATTGATTTCGGTGTTGTTTCATTGGCGGCCATATTTCCTTTTACACCGAAACTGAAAAGTGAAACATATAATATGGATGCATGTCCTGTTGAGCAAGCTGTACTATGCCATGGCTGTACTTTTACTCTACCGGTATTCGGTATTTGTTTAAGATTTAATATCAGTCAGTTTTGTTTCCAGTCCAATAAATTTACTTTCTTAACAAATATTTAGATATATGCCTATAATATAATAAAATAATAGACATAATTATTACATTTGTACAAAAGGAATTACACAATTTCCGGTACTCTATTACTGTATTACAGTATTGTTATTTAGGCCTACAGATTACAGTAGGGCCTATACACCCCCGCACAGGGTAGGCTAATTAATTAATGCATAAATATTAAATTAACGCGAAATCTTGTCCTTATTAACGAATAGTTCCCAAAAGGCACTTTGGCATTCTGGCATTTTCCAGGTAGGCCTACGTAAGTAAATACAGAAATACCACATTCTGGCGTAGGTGCCAGCGTAAATGCCTTAGTGCTTTTGGGGAACTGCAGTATGAATCCTTAACAGTTCCCCAAAGGGATTTCGGCATTCTGACATTTACCGTAGTTAAAATTCATTATTCGCATTGTAATGAATTTTTTTTAAAGAACTATTACCGGTACCGGGAGTAGTGTGTATTGTATACGGTACCCGGTACTGTATGTATACATACTGTGTGCTATACTGCATACTGAGTACAGTGCTGGCGTTAGGGTCTGCGGGGCCCACCCCCGAAATAAAAAAAATAGGGCCTCTAAACAAACAAAATTGGTCCCGAGGAAGAAGTAAAAAGGAGCTCCTGCATGCCCCCCCCCCCCCCCCCCAGTGTGTGAGGATGGGGGGATGGGAGGGGGGGCTGTACAAGGCTGAGATAACTCCCTCTTGAAATAACACCCCAGTTATCTCAGCCTAGGCTGAGAACACTCCTCAGTCGTCTCAGCCTAGGCCGATAACACTCCCCAGTTATCTCAGCCTAGGCTGAGAACACTCCCCAGTTATCTCAGCCTAGGCCGATAACACTCCCCAGTTATCTCAGCCTAGGCTGAGAACACTCCCCAGTTATCTCATCCTAGGCTGAGAACACTCCTCAGTTATCTCAGCCTAGGCCGATAACACTCCCCAGTTATCTCAGCCTAGGCCGATAACACTCCCCAGTTATCTCAGCCTAGGCCGATAACACTCCCCAGTTATCTCAGCCTAGGCTGAGAACACTCCCCAGTTATCTCAGCCTAGGCCGATAACACTCCCCAGTTATCTCAGCCTAGGCTGAGAACACTCCCCAGTTATCTCAGCCTAGGCTGAGAACACTCCCCAGTTATCTCAGCCTAGGCCGATAACACTCCCCAGTTATCTCAGCCTAGGCTGAGAACACTCCCCAGTTATCTCAGCCTAGGCTGAGAACACTCCCCAGTTATCTCAGCCTAGGCCGATAACACTCCCCAGTTATCTCAGCCTAGGCCGATAACACTCCCCAGTTATCTCAGCCTAGGCCGATAACACTCCCCAGTTATCTCAGCCTAGGCCGATAACACTCACCAGTTATCTCAGCCTAGGCTGAGAACACTCCCCAGTTATCTCAGCCTAGGCCGATAGAACACTCCCCAGTTATCTCAGCCTAGGCCGAGAACACTCCCCAGTTATCTCAGCCTAGGCCGATAACACTCCCCAGTTATCTCAGCCTAGGCCGATAAC